>BQKN01052743.1:0-12492 GCA_022839385.1 Asparagus kiusianus | reverse complement strand
CTTTAAAACAATTTATGATTAAGTAGAAACAAATAATAATCAGTATGGGCCTCTTAAAATTAGAAACTAGTTGTAAGTGTGATCAACATAAAATCTAAGAAAAATGAAAAATGCTGCTATAGTCTTTGTTACCTTTAAAGCAAATAATGATCCCGTCCATTTGTGTTGAACAAGTGAACAACACCCCCACTACCTTTCCTAATAACTTTGATGGTTTCAAGATATTCTAGTGCAAATTGTGTCTCAAATCCCAGCCACCAACCTAATTTTTTTCTTCTGACGCTTTTGGTATCTCAGCTGGCGGGCGTCGAAGAGGAAGGAGGAATGATGGGAGCGGAGGACGAAATTTTTGGGACCAGGACTGGCACTTCTGGTCCTAATCGGAGATGGGGTCGCTGGTGACGGTGAAGGAGAGGAACGGGTCTTCGTAGAAGCTAAGAGCGGAGGGGTTGAGGTGAGGGTTGGGGTGGGTAGGCGGGTGGGTGGGGCGGAGGAAGGTGGGTGAGGGGGTGGAAAGGGGAGGAGGGGGAAAGGAGGGGGAGAGGAGGGAGTAGAAGGTGGTGAAGATGAGGAGGACGACGGCGGCGCCGCCGAAGAAGAGGAGGCCGTCGGAGACGATGGAGGAGGGCTTGGGGGATTTGGGGGCCATTGCGAAGGAGGACGGGTATGACGCCCCTGGGTTCACACAAGGCTGCAGTCCAAGGTAAAACCAAGAATGTCAAACCTGCCATGCACCACACTGTGCAACAACATGTTTCACCATCACAATTAACATCTATCTAGTAGAGTCAATAACAGGTATAGGTACAAAAGCAAGTAAAAGATAATACACGAATTACTGATGAAATGATAATGATCAAGTGAATATCTCATCATCCAACAAATGGAAATACATAGTCAATGTCTGAATAGATAAACTGGAGTACTCAACAAGTCTCAAATACATATATCTGACAAAAAGGAAATAAGGCACACAGCCTTTACAAATTCTAGAACAATACTCTCAAATGTCTAACAAAACCTATAGTGGAGCTCCAACATAATCATAACTAAAGGGCTGAACACTAAAGTGTGTCGCCATCAACCTGCGATTCTCCGGCTGCTGGCTCGTTACCTGAAATGGGGAGGGACAACGAGCGTCAAAGCGCTAGCGAGTAACATCACAACCAACCCCAAGGGAAAAGGGCTCGTTGTATAAGAAAATGTGGTTAATACATAATAAGTCTAAAATCATTGATCTTACTAAAGAGGGTTTTAGTATTTAAAAGTTTACAACACGAGAATAGGTACGTCGAGCGAAATAATCCAAACAAGGAAACACTCATGTATATACCATATATCTCAAATTTATAAACTCCTAAATACTAAACCCAAGGTTTTAGTATAATAACAATAATAGAAGAGATACGACAAACACCAGAGCATAATTACAGCGATGTGACATAGCCAACATGAATATCATGTTATTACTTGCATGAATATCATGTCTAAAACTACATAAGTGTCAATACCAGAATCTACATAATTATCATGTCGTGAACTACGGTATAATAGTCACATGTAGGGTTAAGAACTATATCCGAAACAGGAACAATATATTTTAGTTTCCAAACTCATGGAATAAGTGGCAATTATCCAACACGAGGACTGAGAGGGATTGTAGTCCAACACAAGGACTTAAGGGATTATAGTCCAACACGAGGACTTAAGGGATTATAGTCCAACACGGGGACTTAAGGGATAATAGTCCAACACGAGGACTTAAGGGATTATAGTCCAACACGAGGACTGTGAGATAGTGAAAATGTCGCTGAGATACATAGTGGAAATCTACTTATACCAAGTCATACTCAAATCAGTGCATATATCCACAATTGATACCCTCGGGTCATCTATCATGTATGGATACATAATAAGACTGAGAACCAAAGTTAGATGATCAAGGCAAGCACTCGAATGAGTGTAAGGTTCAACAGAAACAAATAGGGCAAAACAAGCAGTGCGGCGGTCGACCGCAGAGACCCCTCCGGTCGACCGCTCACTGAGCCGAAACTCACTGGGCTCAGAACTGAGTGGCGGTCGACCGCTGAGGTTATACCGGTCGACCGCTCAAAGAGCAGAACTGTTTTTGCTGGCAAAATCTCGTGACGGTCGACCGTTGAGTCCTCTGCGGTCGACCGCGAAGTGAACAGAATCCCAGTCTGGGTTCTGTCAACTATGAAACTCATTTAAAATCTGGGAATTTCTATACCCACTTAATTTTAACATTTCTATAGTGATATATGGCAGTAAACAACAAGTTTAGATAGTAAAAACCTCATTACAAAATCCTAAACTTAAATGAACATGATTTTAAAAGTTCTTAAATAGTAAGAAAAGATTTAAACCCTCATAAAAACGTTTTAGATCAAAATCTCATTTAACTAAAATCATTAGTGAACTTTTAAAGACTGAAATATATGATTTTCACCTCTTATGCCATAAAGATCTATTTTATCTACATAAAATACGATTTAGGCTCAATAAAACTGGATTAAAACTCAAATGTAAGCATAAAAACGAAAAGGGGTGAAGTTGGGCGAGATGTTACTCGCCTCTGATGTGTAGCAATCTCCTTGATCTGTAGGAGGACGATCCCCTACTGAATCCCTCAGAAAATCTACCGAGAATCCTTCAAAACTCCCCCAAAAATGCCCAAAACGAAGTTAGGGTTTGAGAGGAGAGAATGAAGGGGGGCTGAGGCTATTAGGGTTTGAAAGAGGGTCCTGAGAGCTTCAAAACGAGTATATATAAGTAGAGTAACAACCGGATTTGATATAAACAAAACCAATCCGAACCAGAACTGGAACTGGCATCTGTACGCTGAGCGGTCGACCGCAGCGACCACGACGGTCAACTGCTCAGAGTTCTGGGCCATGCTCAGACTGGGGTTCGGTAAAAATATTATAACTTTCTCATACGATCTCGGAATAAGGTGATTTAAGATTCATTGGTAAGATAATGAAGAGACCTACAACTTTGATTTTATACACGTTTCCAGAATCTAACTAAATCAGTATGAAAAATATAGAAACTCTCAACTGGTCAAAATTCTCAGATTATCACTCTTTGCCTTTATGCATGTTTTGTGTATTTACACTCATATATTCACAAATATGCATTGAATTGATCTCAAATCAATTCCTATCATACTCAAACGTCAAAATACATTATTTTCATCATATAACATATTTATAATTATTTATCACACTATATTCAAATTTTCGGGGTTTTACATTCTTCTCCCCCCCCCCCCTAAAAGAATTTCGTCCTCGAAATTCAGAAATTATACTCAAACAAATAATATTACTCTAGACAAGCATATTATGATATTTACCTTTAACAATCTAGGATGACTATATTCTCACTCAACCCTTAATCAAATGGAACTAGTACGTCGGGCGAAAAATCCAAACAAGGAACCCCCCATATATATACCATGTGTTCCAAAAGATTAAGAATTAAGCAAAAATATCCTCATTCTAGCGTTAAATTAAAATATAACCACACAAATAGTCACACACATAAATCAATCCACTTCCTCACTAGGTGTAGGAAGTAGCGCGGCATAACATCTTCGCGCTCCCAAAAATCATCTTTGATGTCTACACTCAACCATTAAAATGTAAATACTTTCACTTAACCCCTAACTAAATGGAACTAGTACATCGAGCGAAAAAATCTAAACAAGGAACCCCTCATATATATACCATATGTTCCAAGTACTTAGGAGATAAGTGTTAATACCCTCATTTTAGTGTTAAGTATAAACATCACTATACAGGTAACCATAAGTCATAAACAAGTCATACAAAAATTTGATTTACTTGATGAAACAGGTGTGGGTAGTCGCAATGTATATCCTCCTCGCGCTCCAGAGAAACCTCCTCAACTCCTTTCTGGTTCCACTGAATTTTCACTAAGGGGAAAAAAAGAAAAAAAATATCTTGTTTCTAAATTTCTTGTCTTCTCTAGCAAGTATACAAACTGGGATTTCAATCGTAGTCAAACCATCCTGAAGCTAAAACTCTGACGCATTCAACACTCACTGCTGCTCTTCATCATGTAATTGCTTCTCGAACATTGAAACATGAAATACTTTATGTACACTGGACATCGATGCTAGAAAGTCTAGTCCATATGTAACAGCCCTAATACGCTCCAAAATCCGGAACGGTCTAATATATCTCAGCTCAAGCTTTCTCCGACTTCCGAATCGCTGAACGTCTTTCATAGATGATACTTTCAGCACAACTAACTCTTCAAATCTGAAACTCTAAATGTCCTCATCTCTTATCTGCATAGCTCTTTTGCTGACTCTGAGCGGCTAGAACCTGTTCTCTGATTTATGTTACTTTCTCAGTAATCTATCTCATAAGCTCTGGCCCAAGCATTAAAACATCCTCCTGCTCTACCCAATATATAGGCGATCTGCAAGGCCTCCCGTACGATGCTTCATACGGGGCCACACCAATTATCGCTTGATAACTGTTATTATAAGAGAACTCTATCGGTAGAATATGATCCTCCCAGTTGACTTGGAAGTAAATGACACAAGCCCGCAACATGTCCTCCAACATCTGATTTACTCTCCCCATCTTACCATCCGTCTGTGGGTAGAATACACTACTGTAAGATAAATCTGTTGCCAAATGAATTCTGGAAATCCTTTCAAAAATGCGGAATGAACACTGAATCTCGATCCGATACCATCGTACCTGGAACTCCATGAAGTCGAACTATCTACCAAACAAATATCCTCGCATATGCCTTGGCGGTATAAGTAGTCCTTACTGGGATGAAATATGCTGGCTTCATTAGTATATCCATTATCATCCAACCAGAATCATTTTATTTCTTTGACTTCGGCAACCCTCCAATGAGGCTCATAAAAAAAATCTACCCACTTCTATTTCGAAATGGAAAATGACTGAAGTGTTCCTACCTGTCTCTAATGTTCCACCTTCACCTGCTGACAGGTAAGACAGTTAGCTATATACTCTGAAATCTTCCTATGCCTATCACTCCATCAAAAGTGTCTCTTTAAGTCCTTGTACTTCTTAGAATTCATAGTCCTCAATAAACTCAATCCACCGTCACTGTCTCTGGTTGAGTTCCTTCTGGAAGAAAAGATACTTCAAACTCTGGTGGTTGATGAACAACTCAAATTGTACCCCATACAAGTAATGTCTCGTGACTTCAGTGCAAATATCACTGCTGTTAACACTAAATCATGAGTGGGGTAGTTCTGCTCGTGCACCCTAAATTATCATGAGACATATGCTTCTACCCTCTGGGTCTGCATCAAGATGCCTCCTAAACCTGCCAATGATGCATCTGTGTAAACAACGTACGTCCTGTCACTGCTCGGAATAGTCAAAACCGGCGCTGTAGTCAACTTAGTCTTTAACGTATCAAAGGCCTTTTGGCACTCTGTGTTCCAAATGAACTATACACCCTTCTTCGTAAGGCGTGAAAGTGGCGCTGAAATCTTCAAAAAGTCTAGGATGAACTTCCTGTAATAACCGGCTAACCCAAGAAGCTTCAAATCTCTATCACCATCTTCGGTGGTTCCAAAACAAGAATTGATGTAAACTTAACCGGATTCACTACCATGCCCTCTCTGCTGTTGACGTGGCTGAGAAATCTAACTTCTGAAAACTAAAACCTGTATTTGCTGAACTTGACATATAGCTGATGCTCCTAAAGAGTCTGCAATGCTACTCGTGTTCTGCCTCCAATCTCGAAGATATGAGAATATCAAACTGGCCCATGAAGGGACGGAAAAAA
Source organism: Asparagus kiusianus (assembly GCA_022839385.1). Classification (NCBI taxonomy): domain Eukaryota; kingdom Viridiplantae; phylum Streptophyta; class Magnoliopsida; order Asparagales; family Asparagaceae; genus Asparagus; species Asparagus kiusianus. The sequence continues at coordinate 6,663 of BQKN01052743.1, read as the reverse complement.
ACTCGGTTCATCATATTCATGAATACCACGGGTGCATTAGTCTACCCGAATGGCCTGACTAGAACCTCTAAAGATTCACATCGAATTAGGAAAAAAAACAGTTTTGGGAAAATCCATCTCCCGAACCGGCAACTATGATAACCAGAACGAAGATCAAGCTTCAAGAAATACTACGGTATCTACAACTAGTTGAACAAGTCATCAATCCTAGGTAATGAGTACCCATTCCGGATAGTGACATTGTTCGGCTCTCCATAATCAATGCACAATCTCATATTATCGTCCTTCTCCTTCACGAAGAGGACCGATGCGCCCCACGGAGAATAACTCCTACAAATAAAATCCTAAGCTAACAACTCGTCCAATTGGTTCTGAAGCTCCCTCATCTCAGCTAGTGTCATGCGATAGGGTGCGCGGGATATCGGGGCTGTGCCCGGCTACAACTCAATGTAAATCTCAACCTCTCATACAGGAGGTAACCCAGGTATGTCTTGAAAGACATCCTGATAATCTGAGACAACTCTAGTCTCTAACAAATCAGAACTCTGATCCCGTCACATCTCCTCATCGATGAACACCAGGAATGACTCCGCAAAACGATTGCCCTGAGAAGTGGCCACAATCATCTCGGACCCATCAGACGCTCGCAACTTGACTGTCTTCGCAAAGCAGCCAATACTAATATGGTAGGAAGACAACCAATCCATACCAATGATGACATCAAACTCGGACATATGCAACACTATCGAATCTATGACAAACTCCGACTCACCTAGACTAATAATACACATCCTACAAACGCTCTCCAGAAGCGATACCCCCTCTAAAGGGATGGAAAACCATTAATGGAATGTCTAGAGGCTGAGCTACGATTTATAGTCTAGGCATAAAAGCGTGCGAAACAAAAGGACACGAAACTCCCGAATTGAAAAGAATACGGGTGGAAAAAGGATTTATGAGGGACGTACCCTCCACAACTGATCTGCTTGCTCCATTATCATGCGGAACTACTGCATATACTCTGCCGGTGGATGAAGACTGCTCTTCCGATGGTGCGGGAAAATATAGGACAATCTGCCCCTGGGGAACCTCCTGAACTGTTAGAACCTGCCCCTCAGTCTTCTGCTACTGTTGATTCGGACCATATCCCTTTTGAGCTCTCGTTGGTGCATTGCGGCACTCTAATGCCTTGTGTCCGACCTTGCAACAGTTAAAATAAGATCCCCGAAACTTGTGCTGCTGATGCGCTCTCTGCTCCTGTTGGGGTCCTTTTTTTTTACGAGGGCCCTGCTGCTGCTATTGAGGTTCAGACCAATGTCTCTTGTTCTTACTCTTGTCTCTGGGGTACCCTGCCTTGTCTTTCTGAAGCTTAGCCGCCCCATTTTCTTGAGAAATGGCGGTTTAAGCTACTGATGGTGGTGGTGGTGTCCGTGGTGCTATGTGGGTCATCACCAGCTCCTCAATGGCTGTCATCAGGGTAATGAGAGGAGCCATGATATCCACCAAATACTGAGGAGCCTGCTGCGGCTCGGGTGGAGCCTGCTGAGGCTCGGACTGAGCTGGCTGCTCCTCTGATGGAGTCTGCTGTGGCTCCGTCTGGCTAGCTCTCCTGGTATGAGGTCTACGACGTCCTGCCATCTCTCTCCCTCTGGGTGATGGTAAGAAGAATAAAAGTTCATGAGTCAAAATAGACCTTTATAAATAGCGTATCACAATACAATTTTCACACATATAGTATTTGCACAATCACTTTAAACTATATAAAATAGTTGTCAAAAAAATTTTCTCAAATTTTTTTTTGAGATGTACGCATATATCGTCCTCACTCATACTAGGAAATCCTCGCGGACTCTATACATGAATCCTAAGAAACTCTATCCTAGCTCCACGACTCGACACAGGATGATCCTAAGGATATTGGAACTAGAGCTCTAATACCAACTGTGACGCCCCTTGGTTCACACAAGGCTGCAGTCCAAGGTGAAACCAAGAATGTCAAACCAGCCATGCACCACACCGTGTAACAACATGTTTCACCATCACAATTAACATCTATCTAGTAGAGTCAATAACAGGTGTAGGTACAAAAGCAAGTAAAAGATAATACACGAATTACTGATAAAATGATAATGATCAAGTGAATATCTCATCATCCAACAAATGGAAATACATAGTCTACTCAACAAGTCTCAAATACATATATCTGACAAAAAGGAAATAAGGCACACAGCCTTTACAAATTCTAGAACAATACTCTCAAATGTCTAACAAAACCTATAGTGGAGCTCCAACATAATCATAACTAAAGGGCTGAACATTAAAGTGTGTCGCCATCAACCTGCGACTCTCCGGCTCCTGGCTCGTTACCTGAAAGGGGGAGGGACAACGAGCGTCAAAGCGCTAGCGAGTAACATCACAACCAACCCCAAGGGAAAAGGGTTCGTTGTATAAGAAAATACGTTTAATACATAATAAGTCTAAAATCATTGATCTTACTAAAGAGGGTTTTAGTATTTAAAAGTTTACAACACGAGAATAGGTACGTCGAGCGAAATAATCCAAACAAGAAAACCCTCATGTATATACCTTAACTACATACGTGTCAATACCAGAATCTACATAATTATCATGTCGTGAACTACGGTATAATTGTCACATGTAGGGTTAACAACTATATCCGAAACAGGAACAATATATTTTAGTTTCCAAACTCATGGAATAAGTGGCAATTGTCCAACACGAGGACTGAGAGGGATTGTAGTCCAACACAATGACTTAAGGGATTATAGTCCAACACGAGGACTTAAGGGATTATAGTCCAACACGAGGACTGTGAGATAGTGAAAATGTCGCTGAGATACATAGTGGAAATCTACTTATACCAAGTCATACTCAAATCAGTGCATATATCCACAATTGATACCCTCAGGTCATCTATCATGCATGGATACATAATAAGACTGAGAACCAAAGTTAGATGATCAAGGCAAGCACTCGAACGAGTGTAAGGTTCAACAGAAACAAATAGGGCAAAACAAGCAGTGCGGCGGTCGACCGCAGAGACCCCTCCGGTCGACCGCTCACTGAGCCGAAACTCACTGGGCTTAGAACTGAGTGGCGGTCGACTGCTGAGGTCATGCCGGTCGACCGCTCAAAGAGCAGAACTGTTTCTGCTGGCAAAATCTCACGACGGTCGACCACGAAGTGAACAGAATCCCAGTCTGGGTTTTGTCAACTATGAAACTCATTTAAAATCTAGGAATTTCTATACCCACCTAATTTTAACATTTCTATAGTGATATATGGCAATAAACAACAAGTTTAGATAGTAAAAACCTCATTACCAAAATCCCAAACTTAAATCAACATGATTTTAAAAGTTCTTAAATAGTAAGAAAAGATTTAAACCCTCATAAAAACGTTTCAGATCAAAATCTCATTTAACTAAAATCATTAGTGAACTTTTAAAGATTGAAATATATGATTTTCACATCTTATGCCATAAAGATCTATTTTATCTACATAAAATACGATTTAGGCTCAATAAAACTGGATTAAAACTCAAATCTAATCATAAAAACGAAAAGGGGTGAAGTTGGGCGAGATGTTACTCGCCTCTGATGTGTAGCAATCTCCTTGATCTGTAGGAGGATGATCCCCTGCTGAATCCCTCAGAAAATCTACCGAGAATCCTTCAAAACTCCCCCAAAAATGCCAAAAACGAAGTTAGGGTTTGAGAGGAGAGAGAGAAGGGGGGCTGAGGCTATTAGGGTTTGAAAGAGGGTCCTGAGAGCTTCAAAACGAATATATATAAGTAGGGTAACAACCGGGTTTGGTATAAACAAAACCAACCCGAACTAGAACTGGAACTGGCGTCTGAACGTTGAGCGGTCGACCGCAGTGACCACGACGGTCGACTGCTCAGAGTTCTGGGCCATGCTCAGACTTGGTTCGGTAAAAAGGTTGTAACTTTCTCATACGATCTTGGAATGAGGTAATTTAAGATTCGTTGGAAAGATAATGAAGAGACCTACAACTTTGATTTTATACACTTTTCGAGAATCTAACTGAATCAATATAAAAAATATAGAAACTCTCAACTGGTCAAAATTCTCAGATTATCACTCTTTGCCTTTATGCATGTTTTGTGTATTTACACTCATATATTCACAAATATGCATTGAATTGATCTCAAATCAATTCCTATCATACTCAAACGTTAAAATACATTATTTTCATCATATAACATATTTATAATTATTTATCACACTATATTTAAATTTTTGGGGTTTTACAACGGGGGAGGGGGATTTGTTGGCGATTTTAGGGAGGACGAAATTTTTGTGGGGAACGCCAAAATATTTTGGGGGGAAAGTGAAAATATTTGAGTTTTAGTAAAAAGAGGCTGACGGGAGGCGGTTAGTATATTAAGCCACTAATCGTCATATTAGTTAAAAAATAGTCCCACATTGATTAAATCACAAGAGTTTTAGTGGTTTAAAAGCATACTATCTGTTTTAATATTTGATAAATGTGCCAAAGATTAGACTTTCAAAACCGCATGTCGATGGCGCGAATATTGCACGATTATGACACTCAAACCCACTGTCGCTAAATAATCTTAATTTTTTGCTCAATGATTTATTTAATCTCTTACTAATGCTGGTCATCCAACTCTAGAAAACAAAAAACCAATCTTTTCGTGTTATTTATTTTGGACAAGGACATCGGTTTTTTACACGTGTGCATGACACAGTACATATTTATCAATAAGAAGTTTATAATTAGTTTGAAACAACATATCGTCACATACCTTACTCAATGTTTTTTGCTCAATGAATTATTTTAAATGGTCATTAGTATCGGGGTAGAATACCTAGTAATAACTTTTCTCAGACAATAGCAATATATGTGTCTTAAACAATAATAGTATATGTGTTTCATGAGCCTTGAGGTAAGGGTGGAAGTGAACCAAATAATCAATAAACTGTTTAGTTATTATTCATCTAGCTATTCGATCAAATTTGATTCGCTATCCCATTTAACAATAAATGAATAGCTATTAGTTATTCAACTCATAAACAAATAGAAATTAACCAAATATGTATTCGATTTTCTTTGTCATTAAATTTTCGTTCAATTTTAGACATAAACTTAAATGGAAAAGACAATTTAGAGGGGGAAATTAGTAAAATGATGCTTTGGGTAGTATTTACAAATATATACAATGGTTGGGTGTATATGCAAAAAATTCACAAAAAAGAGAGTAGTGGCGATCCAAGAGTTCGAACACAGGACCTGTTAGTATTGGCGACGGTTTTCTACATGTTAGTGGTTATCTTTAGATTGGTTTTCTTAAAAGTATAAAAATGTGACTAGAAAACCACCCTTTTATATTGCTCATTAATTCCACTAATTTTTGAACAAGCAAGAGGTATTTCCACTAATTTCATTCATTTATTAACAAGAAAACTACTAGATTCGTTCTCCAAGCACATTCAAATTCAGAAAACATATATCACTTCTCCCTAAAGAAGGGACATGCCTCCAGTGACAATGTTGCGGCTACAGTCTCCTCGATAGCGGCTCTAGAGGGGAGCAGGGGGGCCTTGAGAAGGCCACCAAACAACTGTTCTGGATCTGGTAGACTTCCACGTCCTCAGCTCTCAAGCTATCATCTACCTGCGTGGAACAAAATAGTATTGATGTATATTTAAAATATTATAGATATGAGGGACTAATATTAAAATAATTCTTAATTTTTTGTAGGGCCACTCATTAACAATAGGATAATCAATCACTAATGTTATTTTTTTATGATGGCGATGGAAAAACATTGGCGACAGATTCAATTCGTCACCAATAATTATTGGCGACGTATTCGAATCTGTCGCTAATAAGTATTGGTGACGGAACAATAGCGACGGATCGAATCCGTCGCCAATAGTTATTGGCGACGAAACGAATCCGTCGCTAATAAGTATTGGCGACGGATCGAATCTGTCGTCGATAAGTATTGGCGACGGAACATTGGTGACGGATCAAATCCGTCGCAAATACTTATGGGCGACAGATCGAATCTGTTGCCAATAAGTATTAGCGACGGATCAAATCTGTCGCCAATAAGTATTGGCGACGAAACATTAGCGACCGATCAAATCTGTCACCAATAAGTATTGGCGACGGATCGAATCTGTCGCTAATAAGTATTGGCGACGGAACATTGGTGACGGATCAAATCCGTCGCCAATATTTATTGGCGACGGATCGAATCTGTCACCAATAAGTATTGGCGACAGATTGAATCTATCGCCAATAAGTATTGGTGACAGAACATTTGTGACGGACCAAATTCGTCGCCAATACTTATTGGTGACGGATCAAATCTGTCGCCAATGAGTATTGGCAACGGATTCGATCCGTCACCATTGTTTTGTCGTCGCCCAAGGTTATGGGCGACGGAAAACATTGGCGACGGATTGAAATATGTCGCCAATACAAACATTGGCGACGGGAACAACCCGTCGCCAATGCTCTGTCGCTAATGTTTGTATTGGCGACGGATTTCAAATCCGTCGCCAATACCCCGTCACCAATACTCAGTTTTCTACTAGTGTTTTATCTTGCTCATTAATATTATGCAAGCATTTTCTTATTATTTAA
>BQKN01052742.1:0-16459 GCA_022839385.1 Asparagus kiusianus | reverse complement strand
GGTGACCCGTTTAATAAACGGGTCGGGTCGGGTCACATTTATATGGGCCGGGTCAACTTATGACCCGACCCGACCCGACCCATTTGCCACCCCTAAATTTTTGTGCACGAGGTCCTAATATACAGTAATGCTTTCTAAACACATTAGACCATAAAAAAACTTCTTCAAGAGTATACACTTAAAGAAGCTATCAGGTTCCCCTTATCTGATTTGCAACTCTATAAATATTTTGAATAATTGTTATTTCTTAGCTATGGGGAAAACATCTTTTTGTGCATGTAATATTTATGCCATGCTATATTTCTTATGTGCATATAACCAGCCGCTTGTTCCAATTTTAAATTACTAGTTCATTACAATTATAAAATAACTTCAATGTTCAGCAATGGTGAGATGAGGTGAAGAATTCTAAGGGAGGAAGGGCTAAAGCATCACCATACATATTGCACTTAGAATTTATACCACACTCGCTTTATTTATACCACACTCGCTTTCTTACACTATTATGCAAGCATCATATTCTATTGCAAGATTCTAATAGCTGAAGACTGAAGAGGCAATGAAGTTCGAAGAGATTTGAAACTAACAATCTTTGACTTGGAGGTAATATGAACTAACAATGAATCAATATGAGAGATCACCGATCAAGCATAATTTGAACCAGATATAACACAGAGTATTACCTAAATATAGATCATATTCATTGAACTTATGATAAGTCTGCAAGAAGAAAAAGGGAAAATATGGGTGCCAGTACAAAGGCTAAAACCATATCTGATCAAAATTATGACTAAAAGCAATGTTTTTTATCCGAAATGCAAATCTCATAAGATCAAAAAGAAAGAAAAATAAGCATTTTTCAGCCATTAACCCTTTGGACCAATCTCATCATGATCGTTGAAACCAAATCATCAAACAAATGAAATGTACACAGGAATCATTCATGACCGCTAAAGATTCACATAGACAATACTTTCACTAAACATATGATCGACTTTGACTAAACAGATGATCGAATTCGTTTAAAATCCAAAGTACCTGATCTCGTGGATGGCACCGGAGGAGTTGTTGAAGTCGGAGAAGATGACACGGTGGAGAAATTTTCTGGAAACTACGGAGAGGGAGGGAGGCGGAGTTTCACTTTTTTCTCCAATTGTATTCTTTCCAATGTGTGGGATAATTTGAGAGAGGAGAACTTATGGCTATATATATAGGTAGTATAATTACTGGGATAATTATGACAAATTATCCCAATTCTAATTCTAGTAGAATTCTACTTGACTAACGCACCAAAAAAATAATACAGTTTTAGTTCTACAAAAGTTCTATTCACTAACACTATAAAAAAATATTCCATTTTCTAATTCTATGTGACTAACACCTTAAAATTATATCCCACAAATTATCCAAGTTCCCGTTTTAAATTCTAGGTGACTAACCCCCTTTAGTTTCCTTCTTTTAGAGTTGAACAACATATCAAGATTAGGAACATTTCAGGCGCAGGTTAATTGAGTTACCCATAAATTATTTTCTCGATTTGCTTGGACATAAATTATATACTTGATATTATGTTATTTGTCCTTATAAAAATATTATAATAACTTTTTTGTACATCATGGTTTTGCTTTGAACATTTTCTATTCAATTATATCATGACTGCCGGGATTTTTTTTAGACACTATAATTAAAACTCGAGGCTCATTGTCAAGTCTGTTGCTTGAGACGTATTTGGCTTTCTTACTTGATATTTGTTAAATTACAATCATTATAACACTCATATTCCCTATTATTAATTGATTATGTTTTTATTATAGATTACAAAATAAAGATTGGGCGTTATCTAGAGGGCAAGTGAATAACAAGAGCAGTAAGAGACTTTGAACAAGTGCTAATTAAATATAAAGTAAGTATTTTACAGTTTTTTTCTTCTATGCATTATTTCATTTTCCTATGGTTTTACATCTAAGTAAATTTGAAATCTTTCACATTTTTATTACGCAATCCTATGCATCGGTGAAAACGAGTAGTGAAGTACTATAACCACACGCGCAAAGAAAATAGGATTTCATTAAATTGACTCACATAATTAACAAAACAACAACTTCTAGCCTTAACATGCTACCCTACCAACTAATCTTAACTAAAATAAATTAAAAAAAAAAACAAAGTACTACTACTATCGATGGAAAGCCTTCTTGAAGAAAAGAAGGGAATTGAAGCTGCTGTGTTCACATCTTAAAGCTGTGGAGTTAGATGGCCGGGGCAGTAGGGGCGCCGGAAGCATCACGACGGCATTTACGACGCACGAAGAAAACAATGGCGCCGGCGACGAGGAGGAAAAAGAAGAGGACAGCAACAACCATGATGATTTTGGTGGCGGAGATCTTGCTGTGGCCATGGATAAGGGTGGGATCTTGCGGTGGGGATATCCAAGACTCATAGACGGGAAGCGTTCTGGGCGGTGAAAATGTACCTGCCATTTGAATTTCTTCTCTTCATTAGAGTTAGGGTTAAGCTTTTGTGTTAGTTCGAAGGGACAAACACTAGTAGAAAGACGAACAAGCTAGACGGAAAAGAATTTCGTCTAGTTTGAGGCAATTTAGATAGATTTATTTCCGTCTAGATTATTCCGTTTAATTTGAGGCATTAATTTTCGTCTAAAATGACAAACTAGACTGAATATTTTTATTCTTTAAAAATAAAAAAACAACCTGTTTTATTAAAATAATAATAAAACATAACCCTAGCCCCATCCCTCCCCCCCCGTGTGCCAATTCTCCTGAGTCCTGACTCTCTCTCGTCACCCCCCCCCCCCCACCCCACGCGCACACACACGAGAAACCCTAACCCTAACCACCTCGCCGACCCACCGCGCCGCCCCTCCTCCAGCCGTCTCTCTCTCCTCCTCTCTCTCTCATCCCTCTGCTCCTCTCGCGCGCCCGCCGCCCCCCCCCTCTCTCCCCCCTCGCCCCCCCCCCCCCCCCCCGCGGGCCCCCCCCTCTCTCCTCTCGCCCCCCTCTCTTTTCTAGCCCGCCGCCCCCCTGCCCCCGCATAATTTCTCCATAATTTCTCTCATTTTCCTTCTTTTGAGATCGATTTGGCGCGATTGAGGGAAATTATTCAAGCAGCGGTCGAGAGCGCCGATCACAGGTTAAAATTCTCTCCCTTTTGTTGGATTTTTTTTGGGGGAATTTTATCGTTTGATTGGTTTATTTATGCTTCTTGAATTGGATTTTTTGGGGATCTTTCCTTCTCCTTCCGTGTCAGTTTGTTCAACATCAGTTGCCTTGTAGGTTAGCAGGAAAGATCTTACGTTCTTGGAAGTTGCCTATGCAATTGACGTGGATGAAGCAGATGAGGTATTATAAGAATGCATTATTAGATTGTAGATTCCATTTTAACAAAATTTTCATCTTCCTTTTTCACATGAAAAGTAGAGATTGTTCTATGCGGCATATAGCACTTATTGGAATCTTTGTGATGCTAAGTTTCCTTTTCCAAAAAACTAATAAAAAAAGTGTCCGCTATTTTTTTTTGCTGCTGCTGTTTCCTCATGCCACACAGACCCTAGTAGTGGGTGCTGGAGTTAAGAGGTTGTGAAGGGCATGATGAGCTGAAAAATGAGTCTCTGCGTAGAAGATTTAATTTTCTCGTTCTAAAATAGCAGTCATTATTGTCCATAAAATAAGGCTTGGCTCAACTAATCTTAGACATAAGCTAATCCATGCAAAATGTTGATCTTCTTAAGGTTACGTGAGGTGTAAAGTTTGTGTATCTAAGGTGCGACAAGGACTTTAGCAGTAACGAAAACAGTGACTGGTAATTTTGAAAGTATATGTGATGAGATTGCTAACAATTCGAAACATGGTTGGTTATGAGGTTTTAAGCTACTAAGATTATTATTAATGGAGGAATGTAGTATCCTTTTTGGTTCTTCCCTTGAGATTTCATAACTTTATGACTGAAGTAAGGAATTGTTTTTTTTGGACTGGTAATTTTGAAAGTACATGATTCTGGCTGAATTCTTGAACTCTTTTTTTCTTCATAAATGACGTGATAGAAAATTCTAGATAAGAAATGCTTAAGTTTGGCATATTCTTCATTTTACCTGTTGCACATATACTTAAGGACTGTGTGAGGTTTAAGTCATTATGCATAATCTCAGTTGATAAGTAATATTAAAACATTTGCTTAGCATATTATTCTAGTTGTAATTTGAAGATGATACCATATACACATTTCTTTGGGTATATAATATTTATATTTGATCATGAAATATCTGTTCCAGATATTGCTACTAATTTATAAAATTTTGCAGAGTGGGATTTCCTCCTAGTAAGGAATTATATGAAGTAAAACTAGGCAAGAGGGTTCTCCAGAAAGGGTTATTGCTTGAATTTCAAAAAGATCCACAAAAATTGTTGCTAGCAGTAACCCAGAAAGGGTTATATTGCTGAAATTATTTTTTTTTTTTGTTGATTAAAACTGTGATAGATACTTAAAGCAATGGGACTGCTAAAGACATCAGCTGCTGCAGTGGATCTCCTTACAGATATTGGATATTTCCCTGTACTTGTTAAATCTGGATCTTTTAAAGTTCAACATTCGTACTGAGCATAGTGATGAAGTCCTCTTAGCTGCTGAAGATCTTATGATGCAATCTGCTGACCTTGATGAGGTAACTAATGGTGCGTACTTTCTCTATCCTTCTCCTTCCGTGTCAGTTTGTTCAACTTCAATTGCCTTGTAGGTTAGCAGGAAAGATCTTACATTCTTGAAAGTCTATGCAATTGATGAGAACAAGAATTGGAAATCTCCCATATTAGCTTAGTTTTTGAAATTTGAATTTTAAATTTTGAATTGTTATTAAATTTAATAGTTATTCAGTTTTGGTAAGAGAGTGATTTGAGGGATCTAATTAATTTGGAGAGATTTGAGTGATTTAGAAGATTTTCAAAATGTATTTTCTTTTCTTTATAAGAGAGTGCTGTAATCACATAAAAAAAATGATGAATGAAAATTGAAATGAAATTGTATTGACTTATTGGTGTGAAACCAATGGTGTGGAACCCTAAGCTCAATTTTGTTTCTCTGTTCATTGTTCCCAGCCGTCACTTCTTCTCTCTCTTCACAAAAAAAAAATCAACCCTGTTCATCTTCTTCCTCCAAGCAACGCAACCCAATCCAACTCTCATTCCCTCCCTCTCCAAAACAACGCCACTGCTTCCCCTCCCGAACCCCTGCTCTCGTCTTCAACCTCCAGCACCGCCAACATCACCTCGTCCTCCTCCACAAAACCCCGACCCTCATCTTCCTCAACCTCCGAACCCAACAGCCTCCCTCTCTCGTTCCTTTTCCCCAGCTGCCAACTCCCCTCCCCGAACTCCACCGCCACCAAACCCCACCTTCGATTCCTCTTCCTCCAGCAACCGTCCAAGTACCCGAACCCCTGACCCACTCCATCTCCGAGCGCCTCCGACGCCGCCCTACCCTCCTGACCTCCTGTCCAAGCCTCGAGTTCTCTAGCAAGCCGCCACCTGTTCACAACGTAGAGCGCCGCCACCTGTTCACAACGGAGAGCGCCGCTACCCTCATCCTCGAGCAGCCACCGTCCACCTCTCCTCAGATCGAAATCGCAGTGAGGCTTCTTCTTTTTTTCCCCTGAGATCGAAGAAGAAGAGAGATCAGAATATATATTGATGGATTTCTTGTTAAATTGGGCTGTGGGCTCCACTGTAGTTAATGGGCCTTTAGATTCGATTAATTTCGGGAACAAATAATCAATACAGCAAGCGGATAATCTTAGTGATCGAAAGAAGGTTTCGTTTTTCTCTCGCTCAGTAATTTTCTGTTAATTTTAATTTATTAGTTATTTGCATGAGTAGCACATCTCTAAATTCTTATCATATATTCGCTGCTTATATTATATCTGTGAGTTGAGAGAACTGAATCTGTGGCTGTTGAAAATTTGATATTGATCTTAGAACTTACGAAAATGATAATTGATATTGTGAATAAATTATTCGAGATTGGAATTGTTTAGGAATATCGTTGCAAATCTTATTTAAACCCATCTGTCGCGTTAACTGCTTTAATTAATTTCCCACTGAATATCATGATTTCAGCGAAACGGTGCGTTGTTCAAATTAAATCGCTGATTCCGATGGACCCACTCTCCCGTTTCGCATCAGCAATTGACGTGGATGAAGCAGACGAGGTATGATAAGAATGCATTATTAGATTGTAGATTCGATTTTAACAAAATTTTCATCTTGCTGTTTTCTCCATATATTTATTCCACTAGTAGAGACCTGCCTCACATCATCAGTATTTGGTTTATAATGCAGCTTGATGATGCATTGAGAGCAATGAGGCTGCAAGATGGTAGGGTAAGGATTTGGGTACATGTTGCGGATCCTACATGTTTGGTTAAACGTCAAGGCATGGTTGACAGGTTATTCACTTTTTCTTAGAAAAAATTCACCGGCTTATATAAATTTTTAGTGTGGTTGAGAAAGTTTTATTGTATTTACTTAGGGAGGCATTGCGAAGAGGAACTTCCATTTTTCTGCCTACTGCTACCTTCCCTAGCTTGCTATGGAGTGCACGAGCTTGCAGCAAGGGAAGCTCTGCAAGGCTGTCACTGTGTCCGTCACTCTCCATCAAGGTGGCAAGTAACTTTTAGATTTACGACTTTCTATTTACATTCAAATGCACTCTTGTTTCTTCTTTTTCATTCAAAGTTAAGGGCCAATTACATATATTTGGAGTACATAGCATTGCAGAATACACCGTAGACAATTCCTTCATCAGACCAACCTACATGTTGACATATGAGAGTGCAGCAGAGCTGCTTCACTTGAACCTGGAAGAGGAGCCTGCAACTGGAGGTTCATTAGAATTAATTTGCAATTCTTTTGATGTAAAAAGAGTTTGCACTTTTTTTTTTGCCCGAAAAAAGTATCACGTTGTCAGAAAATTTCAGCAATCCTCTCTTTCAATCGTCAATAACCTGAAAATTTTAATAAAAAAACACAGAAGAATTGCCAATTACAAAAAACTTGCAAACTATTAATTTCTAAGAAAAAACATGTTCCCAAGTATGAGTAGTTAATCTTAAACAAAATGGCTACTTATTCATCATCTCAACCTCGAGCAGTCAATGAGGAACTAGTTTGTTTGTGAATCTGAATATCTAACCTTAATTATGACACCCGATCACTTTACCTTTTGAACTAACTTGATATAAACAAAACTGGAACTATAATTGATGCTTGAAACCGATATTATCGGCTCATATAAAGTATGGATTTAAACTGTCTTGATAGTAAAATATGCAAAACTACTTATATTGTTATCCTTAATTTGTAGGTATGCTTCCATACAAAAAAGCTTATCATCTTATATCGTCATCCTTAATTTATATTAATGTGAACTTTCCAATTTATCGTGTACTACTTGATAGACAATTAGCAAATTATTCCTGTAAATTAGTAAAGTTACTGATCTACAATATAATATCCAACATTTCGTCTCCGACACAACATTAGTGTCAGGTCCCCAAATAGCATATCATTCATTTTTTGTTAATTAATTAATATCACTGACCTAAGTGTAGAAAATAACGCAAATTAATATTTTGGATTCTGAACACTCCACACTCCATCAGTGTGGAAACAAAAGTAGTAAAACTGAATAGAGCTTCTTGTGCAGATAGTTTCAACATGAAGAGACAAATTTCACTCTAGGTAGAACCGAATACTCTAAATATCATCTGTTATAATTCTGGAAAATGTGGCAAAAATATGAAATCAAAATAATTACCCTGTCAAGCAAGATACATCCACTTGTATAAGACTCACAATAAATCCCATAGGCACGATTATCTCACATTACTCATCAAATTAAATTAATTCTGAAATAAGCCAATTCTTAAACTTCAATAGTAATCGAGTCGACACAGCTTCAAGCAAGTCCTTTTTTGCTGATGAGAATAGCGAACTTCAAATTTTATAATCAAGATAAAATCTAAGTTGTCGTCATCCTATTTACCTGTATAAAAGACATTACAACATTTCAGAATGTATAAGAAAGACATAGAAAAATGTGAAGTACAAGAGGAAGATCTAAAGCAGAATAATCTGCATGTGAATAATAAGCCAAAATTAGTACACAATTCCACTACATTATACAAAGAGCCCAGCCGATACTTTCTATACATTTTCATCTTTTATGAGTCCTACCAACAATAATATCGGGATAGAATAATTAAGGATCCTAACAACCATTATCTCATATTTACCTAGCTTAAATAAACAAACAAACAAACAAACATTAATTCGTACCCACTAGGGGTTAAGCTAGTTAGGGGAGTGCAACGGTCGGTTCGGTTCGGTTTTTATCAAAATTTGAATAACCGAACCGAAGCGCCTATAATTCAAAACCGAACCGAACTATTGCAAGTCGGTTCGGTGCGGTTCGGTTTGGTTTGTTTGGTTCTAACTTCATCAAACTTCTTATCAAACAACAAATAATGTTAAAGAAAAAAGATATCAACAAAGTAGGAGATTATGAAGCATTAAACACTGATATAATGATATTGATTTCAACCCATAATAATTCAGAAAATGTGTTTAGCGTTTGAGTCTTTGACTCTTTGGGATGGGTCGGATAGGGTTTGAGATCAGAATGGGTAGTATTGTACTATATTCGGTCGGTTCGGGTCGGTTCGGGTTAAAAAGTTTTCAAACTAACCCGAACCGCCCTACTCATAAAACCGATTTTTTGGGTCGGTTCGGGTCAGTTCGGTTAGTTTTTTTTGGTTTGGACCGAACCATGCTCAGCCCTAAAGCTAGTGGCTCAACTTGGGTAAGGTCATCCTCGAGATCCATCTCTGTTCTACACAAGGCACAGCGCCGATGTGCAGCTAGCATCCCTGCCAAGCACTCCCTGTGCATGTAGTGCTTGCATGGCAGAAGTAATGTCACATGCGCCCCCTCTTTAAAATGGTTCATGCACACTAGGCACTCTGTGTTGGGGTTGTACCTGGGCATGAGATATGTGAAGGTGAGGAAGCGCTCTGCAGCCCTCATAAAGAGGATTGAGCGGAGGACGAGGAGGGTTGCGCGGATCATGGGGAGTCCCCTGATAGGGAGTATCCTGAGGGTGTGCATCCTATCCTTCATGCACTTGATCAACAAGAACACTCCAGCCCAGAAAAATCCCGACAAAATGACCGTGAGGGTGATATATTGGAATATCATCCCTCCCTGCCTGCCTATGGGTCGCCTCATGGAATATGAGCCTATATCACCCGCACCCCAGCCTGCTCACATTACCCATCATCCTCATCCCTATTCCAATAAATCCCGACAATATGATTGTCAGGGTGATATATTGAAATAGGGACGAGGGTGATGGGTAATGTGAGCAGGCTGAAGATGTGGGTGATATAGGCTCATATTCCATGAGGCGACCCATAGGCAGGAAGGGAGGGATGTTATTCCAATATATCACCTTGACAGTCATTTTGTCAGGATTTTTCTAGGCTGGGATGTTCTTGCTGATCAAGTGCATGAAGGATATGATGCACACCCCCCAAAGGATACTCTCTATCAGGGGACTCCCTACAGTCGGCGCAGCCCTCCCCGCCCTCCGCTCAATCCTTTTTTTGTGAGGGCTGCAGAGCGCTTCCCCACCTTCACATATCCCATGCACAGATACAATCCCAACACTGAGTGCCCAGTGTGCACGAACCATTTTGAAGAGGGGGCGCATGTGACATTGCTTCTGTCATGCAAGCACTACATGCATAGGGAGTGTTTGACAGGGATGTTCGTTGCACATCGGCGCAGTGCCTTGTGTAGAGCAGAGATGGATCTGGAGGATGGCCTTCCCCAAGTTGAGCCACCAGCTTAACCCCTAATAGGTATGAATTAATGTTTGTTTATTTATTTATTTAAGCTAGGTAAAATATAAGATAATGGTTGTTAGGATCCTTAATTATTTTATCCCGATATTGTTGTTAGTAGGACTCATAAAAGATGAAAGACCATGTATAGAAAGTATTGGCTTGGCTCTTTGTATAATGTAGTGGAATTGTGTACTAATTGTGGCTTATTATTCACATGTAGATTACTTTGCTTTAGATCTTCCTCCTTGTACTTCACATTTGTCTCTGTCTATCTTAAACATTCTGAAAGTTTGCAATGTCTTTTATACAGGTAATAAGATGACGACAACTTAGATTTTACATTGATTATAAAATTTGAAGCTCGTTATTCTCAACAGCAAAAAAGGGCTTGATTGAAGCTGTGTCGACTCGATTACTATTGAAGTTTCAGAATTGGCTTATTTCAGAATTAATTTAATTTGATGAGTAATGTGAAATAATCGTGCCTATAGGATTTACTGGGAGTCTTTTACAAGTGGCTATATCCTGCTTGACAGGGTAATTATTTTGCTTTCATATTTTTTGCCACATTTTCCAGAATTATTACAGTTGATATTTAAAGTATTCGGTTCTACCTAGAGTAAAATTTGTCTCTTCATGTTGAAACTATCTGCACAAGAAGTTCTATTCAGTTTTACTACTTTTGTTTGCACACTGATGGAGCGTGGAGAGTTCAGAATCCAAAATATTAACTTGCGTTATTTTCTACACTTAGGTCGGTGATATTAATTAGCAAAAAAGGAATGATATGCTATTTGGGGACCTGACACTAATGTTGTGTTGGAGATGAAATGCTGGATATTATATTGTAGATCAGTAACTTTACTAATTTACAGGTATAATTTGTTGCTGATTGTCTATCAAGTAGTACACGATAAATTGGAAAGTTCACATTAATATAAATCAAGGATGACGATATAAGGATGATAAGCTTTTGTGTATGGAAGCATACATACAAATTAATAGTTGGGAACATGTTTAAGATAACTACTCGTACTTGGTTGGGAACATGTTTTTTCTTAGAAATTAATAGTTTGCAACTTTTTTGTAATTGACAATTCTTCTGTGTTTTTTTATTAAAATTTTCACGTTATTGACGATTGTTGAAATTTTTTGACAACGTAATACTTTTCTAATTGTTATCTTATACAGTGTCCCTTTTTTTTGTTGTCTGCCGCGGGCGGTGCGTCAGCTGGCTTCTGTTTTTTGTTTTGTTGGTTCCACTACCAGTGTACCACCAAGGAATCCGTTTCATTCCTTTGTTATGTAGTAGTTGACTCATCACTATCTTCTCTTCTTTGCTGTTGGGAACTAGGGAAGCGAAGTTGATGTTGTCTGGTTGGTGACGACAAAGGTCCTCTCCCTACCGACCACATCCACTTCCGTTTCCCTCGGCCCACAAATTTTGTTACTTTTGTATTCTTGTAATTGTTTCACTCTCCTTTTAATACATATATTTTTGAACAGGGTCCCTCACCCTATTTTTAGCTTCCAAAAAAAAAAAAAAGCGTGATCCAGATTAGGCACCTGTAATAGTTATTTAAATGTAATCTACGTGTTGGGATTACAGAGTGTTGCACATGCTGACGCTCGCATATATTGAAATTTTAGCCGCCTATTCTGTGAGTGAATGAAGCTTTACACGAAGTTGTATTAAATGCTGGTAAAAGTCAAAATTTCACAAGCGCTATATATATAAATAACTTCTATATTCTTGCATTAAACAGACTATATGTTTTCAACTAAACGTTATTTCTCCAAAGTATGCATATGTACAATTCGTGCAATTAACAATAAATTAAGATGAAGGGTGAGTATGATGCCAAATATCTTCAGCTATAATTCCTGCAGTTAACATTAAATTAAGACCACGAGTGTATGTATCACCCATGCATAAACTCTATATATTATAAATTCTCACATACAAAGGCCTGCATTTGTTTATCAGCAAATTATTTTACTTAAAAACTGCGAATTAAAATCCGATAAAACAATTCTGATTTTACCTAAAAGTTTCATTCGTTATGAAGCTTATTTTTGCTCTGTCAATCCGTGGGTCTAAATCTGGACGAGTATGAGAATATTTGTTTCATGACAATAAATATAAGTACCCCTTGCATTAGTTATCAACCAGCTTTTTACAAACTACATCGCTTACGAAGAAAGAAGTGCAGGGTTAATATATAAAACTTATGAAAATAACGCAAAAGAAGGTTGATAGAGTACCTCAGTTCTGCGGTGCATTTTCTAGCAGTTATATAGTTTCTAGCTACAATTGAATTTCATATAGTTTTCTAGCAGTGGTTTGCAACTTATGTACCAAAACTATTGGTGCAAGTTTGACGTTGTTGCAAACGCTTTGATAAGAAACGTTGTATTCTGTACGGAGTGTGTAGATGCAGGAAAAAAAAAAGGCTAGGGTAGTTATTTGGAAGAAACCCCAAAGGTCAGGGGATTTTAGAGAAATTAACGACTAAATTTAGTAATTGATTTGAAGAGAACAAGAACAAAGAAAAATTCATTTCACTTATAGCGTGAATGATTTGAAGAAAATGAACCCCAAAAAAAAAAGAACAAAGAGAAGAGGACGGTTAGCATACAAACGGAGATCACGATCTGTCCTAAGTAGCGTTTAGCCCAGGAACAGGTAACAATCAAATAGAGAATTAATACGGGACACCGTACTTGATAATCTCAATTGCCATAATCATCCTAGTGATCATAAATTTTAGAAGCAAACTTCAAAAAATGATGTGGTGTTCTCACATCTCATCTCTGATATTTGTGATAAATTAGGAAGTGAAGAGAACAGTACTGATCAAACATCTCACAACATGGAAGCAAATATCCACAGCTAAATACCTGCATCCAAGGTTTTCAGCGGCATAAATTAGATGACCTCGATTGCCATGATCATCCTAATCATCATTAATTTTTGAAGCAAACATTTCAAGAAATGATGTGGTATTCTGACGTATCATTTCCAGTATTTGTGATAAATTAGTGAGTGAAGAAAACAGTCATCAAACATATCTCGCAACACGGAAGCAAATGTCGACAGTTATATACAAACATCCAAGGTTCTCGCCAACATAAATTATAATATAATTTAGAACATAGGTTTTTCCCGGTCCACTTAGCATATAACATATCTTTGCTATTCTTATTACAAGACTTCTGTTGTGCTCGGATACTAATTGTTACGCGCCGTGCGGAAGTGTGCTCGACAACCAAACGAGTCGATAAGCCACAAGAGAAGAGAACCAAATCAAATACGAGTGCAATCCAACCAAATATGACACAAACCAAATCAAACACAGAGATTTACGTGGTTCGGCAATTTGCCTACGTCCACGAGGAGAGGATGTGGAGATTTCACTATATAGAGGAGAATTACAATGGGTTATAACTCATAAAATCTCACAAAATTAACTCTAACTAAAGCTCTCAACTCCCTCACAATATCTCCCTCTCAAAGTGCTCAAAATACCCACTAATATCTGATTATGATTCCTTCTAAACCGTTCCATATATATATAAATCCTAAAACTAAAAACATACTAGGAATTCTAAAACAAAAAACAAAACAGATTATGAATCGTAATAATCTGTTACCAAAACAGATTAAGAATCCTGTCACCAAAACAGATTAGGAATCCCAAAAACCTGTTACCAAAACAAATTAGAAATTCCAATAACCTATTACCAAAACAGATTAAGAACATGTTATCCAACCATTCTCCACTTCGACGAAGTGTTTCCAAAACTAAAACGATACCAACAAGAGCACTCATGTGTCGTCTCTCCAAATTCGGTTGCACCAATGTGGTTGCCTATGTACCCTTCTCCCAAGGAATCAAGCCACTCGTAGTTCATCCAAATGGTCGTGAACGACCTCAACAATCACGAATTTGCAACAAGTTTCTACAGTGATCAAACTTGTTGCTCGGAAACACATTTGTGAGCATATCCGGTGGATTATCCTTTGTGTGAACTTTCACGAGCTCTACGTCTCCATCTTCAAGAATACCCCGAAAAAAGTGATAACGAACATCAATGTGTTTTGTCCTTGCATGAAAGACCTGATTTTTCGCCAAATAGATAGCACTCATGCTATCACAATGAATGGTGACAGACCGCTACGAAACATCAAGATCCTCCAAAAGTCCTCGAATCCAAATTGCCTCCTTAACAGCCTTCGTAATCGTCATATACTCTGCCTCCATTGTTGACAAAGCCATCGTAAATTGCAAGGTGCATCTCCAACACACCGGCACACGAGTCAAAGTAAACACATATTCCGTAGTAGATCAGCGTTTTCCCAAATCTCCAGCGAAGTCCGAATCAACATAACCAATACAGAATTGCCCACCACTAGTGTCCCGCTCAAACACTAAACCAACGTTGAGAGTACATCGAATGTACCTCGAAATCCATCTCACAACATCCCAATGACCCGGACCTGGGTCGTGCATGTATCTCAAAACCATGCTCACTGCGTGTGACAAATTTAGCCTCATATAAACCATGACGTATATCAAACTCCCAATTGTGCTCGCATATGGAGTCTTCGACAACAACTTTCTATCATCAACTGTCTTCGGTGAAAGGTCAGTTGAAAGCTTCAAATGAGCTCCCAAAGTTACACTAACTAGCTTCGTCTCCATACTCACATTGAACCGCTATAGTACTTTCTTCAAATAAGCCACCTATGTCAAATAAATTCTGCTTCTATCTCTGTCTCTTCCGATCTTCATCCCCAAAATGCGCTTCGGTTCACCCAAATCCTTCATCTCGAACTCTCTCGAAAGCTGAATCTTCAACTCATCTATAGTGGATCTAGAAATAGAAGCAACCAACATGCCATCGACATAAAGCAATAAGTAAATGTACGTATCTCCTCACAACTTTCGATAATACACGCAATGATCAAATTGGCTCCGAATGTACGAATGTCCGATCATAAACCCATTGTAGGCTGTCTAAAAATCACAATAGATAGCTGATTCCCCATCAAACACCGATGATGGAAGTTACAATTTGACGACTTCCAGAAGGTTACAATTTGAAGACTTTCACGTAGATCGCTGAAGGTTACAATCTGACGATCTTCACGACAACTGATGAAAGATCTAATTAATAGTCTTCACAATCAACATCGGGAGTTACAATCTGACGACTCTCACATATTAAAGAGCTAAAGCAAAGATTACAAAATGACGATCTTTGCAGTGCTCTGACAGAAAGAGACTACAAATCGACTGTCTCTTCAAATCAAGCTGCGGAAGTCCTCCCCGCACACCAGCACCGTTGCCAAACGCAGCTCCCAATCGCTGCCCAACGCAGCTCACAATCGCTGCCCAACGCAGCTCATAGCCACTGCCGAACGCAGCTCCAACGATGCCCAACGCAGCTCTATACCGCTGCTCAAACGCAGCTCCAAGCGCTGCTCAAACGCAGCTCCAAGCGCTGCTCAAACGTAACTCCAAGCGCTGCTCAAACGCAGGTCCAACCGCTGCTCAAACGCAGCTCCAACCGCTGCTCAAACGCAGGTCCAACCGCTGCTCAAACGCAGCTCCAACCGCTGCTCAAACGCAGCTCCAACCGCTGCTCAAACGCAACTCTAACCGTCTCCAGACGCAGCTCGCAAACACTACGTTCAAACGCAGATTTCGCTCCAGAATACAGGATTTGCGTTTGACTCGTTCAAACACGAGCTGAACGGTTTCAAAACCGTCTCCCACGATCTAAGGGGATCACAACTCCACTCAGGAGTGATTTAAGGGGCGGTTACATCCCATTAGCCCCACTTAGGAGTGAATTAAGGAGGTGGTTACACCACTTAATCCTCTATAAATAACTGAAAATCAATTCAGTTCGAGGCTGGTTTTTTTAATCCTGGGGCTGGCATTTTCGGATCCTTCTCCTTAACAGCAAAGAAGAGATCCTTGGCTCGTCTAACCAATTACGGTTAAGATCAAACAAACTCGTCCAGAGTTTCAGACTTGCCACGCAAGTCTTCCACAACGTCAAATCGTGAGGAGGAGATCATGTTCCAGTGAAACAAGACGTCAGATCATCAACGAGAAGCAAACTCGACGCGAGCATTCGAGGGAGGCATCTCATCGCCACCGTGAAGAACCCAGAATTAAACAAAGGGGGGAATCCAGATTCATTCTCCTTTCTTTTGTAATCAGGAAATCCAAATTGTAATCGATTTTGAGAGAATACAAGTCAATTTTCTTTCACTGTCTTTTTACTACAAAATTT
The DNA here is from genome assembly GCA_022839385.1 of Asparagus kiusianus. Classification (NCBI taxonomy): domain Eukaryota; kingdom Viridiplantae; phylum Streptophyta; class Magnoliopsida; order Asparagales; family Asparagaceae; genus Asparagus; species Asparagus kiusianus. The sequence continues at coordinate 237 of BQKN01052742.1, read as the reverse complement.
CTAACAAACAAAAGATGGCGACTCCGCTGGGGAAGAGCTTCTCTGACGAAGAAGTGGTGGTGCAATCTGATGTTCATCTCATTGGAACAACTGTCGAAACTCTAGTGGTAGAGTTTGATCAAGCCAAGTTTGAGGAGGCCATCTCCTCCGGATCTCTTAGCCCCAAGGCTATGCACAAGATCCACAAAGCTGTTGGCCTTCTTATTTTGATGATGTTTAACAAACAATTTATTACTA
>BQKN01052741.1:0-28595 GCA_022839385.1 Asparagus kiusianus | reverse complement strand
TCTTCCACAAACAATTTCCATGACCACAACACCGAAGCTATAGACATCTGCCTTCTCCGTAATTTTCGAAGTCAACCATTCAGGAGCTAGATAGCCTCTGGTTCCTCTTATGGTAGTCCATGTGTGGCTCTGGTCCCTCTCAATTAGCTTAGATAACCCAAAGTCTGATATCTTTGCATGAAACCCTTCATCTAAGAGTATATTTTGTGGTTTGATGTCCAGATGAGCAATCCGTTGCCTGCAGTCTTCATGGAGATAGGACAATCCCTTGGCTACATCGGTTATAATTTCGACTCGTGTCTGCCAGTCAAGAGGGTCATCTCCATTTTTGTAGAATATCCACTTATCCATTGATCCATTGCACATATACTCGTAAACTAAGAGTCTATGAGACTTCTCTGAACAGAAACCTATTAGCCTTACCACATTGATGTGTTGAACATTTCCAATGGTCTTGACCTCAGCCAAGAACTCTTTTGCCCCTTGGCCTACACCCTCTAATCTCTTCACCGCAACTCTTAGGCCATCCAGTGTCCCTTCAAACACAGACCCAAATCCACCTTTTCCAAGCTCTCGGCTGAAGTTTTCAGTAGCCGCTTTCAGATCCTCAAAAGAAAATCTTGTCGGTAGAAATGATGCCAATTCAGAGTTATCTTCCTTCTCTGCCTTCGAAGCTAGTTTTCTCTTGATTCTGATCAAGACTATGCAGCCTATTACAATAGCTGCAGCAAATAAACCTGCAAGCGTGACTCCCAATTTGATCGCGAACTCTGTTCTTTTCTCTTTAATTTGCACCTTGATATAAGCTGATGAAGTGTACCCGCTGACTTGAGGATCATAGTTGGACAATGAATAAAGCCGTGATGGCAGATAGCAGGAACCATTTGAACTATCATTTGTAAACTTAAAAAACACAGCTTTACATGAACAATTTCTCAGACATCCCTGCTTGCATTGCTGCTCATTAGTTCTTGTAAAACTTCCAGCAGTCAAATCGTTGTAAATGAAGTAGGAAACATTAGCTAGAGGTAGCAACTGATGATTATTAGTGGACTGGCATGATAAAGAAGTAATAGGATCGCAACCAAGATAGACGCGCCTTTCATCCCGCGGCCTAAAATGGGTGAAATCTGGACAGGTGCACTCGTCGCTATTAGAGCATAAGCCGTACTCTCCACAAACAGTTGGATAGGTGCAATCATCTCGCGGAAAGGATCCGAACGGAGGGTCAGATATTAAGACCTCATCCAATAATGCCCACCCATTTGTATCCCACCGGTAATGCCTTAGATGCCCATCAGACTCTAATCTGATGAACTGCAATGACGATTCGCGCATTGACACAATTTCGTTGTCAGAATTCGGTGCGTCCGTAGAATCTGAGGACATGATGAGGCTTCCGTTGATGAAGGTTATGTGAGTAGGCGTACTCCACGAACTTTTCTTGTTTTGATAGTAAAGTTGAGGAGGATCCGAATCTACGTAAGCTTCCAACCCTCCACTAACAACACTAAGATAATACTCACCTCGATTCAAATCCGTAGCTGAAACATTTGCAATCAGCCTCTGCCCCTCCTTCAGAGTCTGACCAAGAAGCCATGAGTCGGTCGGGTAATCAAAAGAATCCCAAGTTGTTGCATTACTACTGTCGAACAGCTCCAGCCTTCCCTCCTTGCTCAATCTCATCCCCACTACGGATTTGCCTGCAGTGTTAGCAGACCAGACTGGAGTATCATCCGCGTCTCTGAGGGACAAGTTGCCGTCCTGGGATAAATGAAGGGTGGCGTTCTCGCCCACCGGACGATCTCTGTTAGCGGACCATATGACCTGTGCAGGATAGAACGAGCTGCTAAAGGAGTAGTTTACTGAATATGAATGAAGAAAGATGGCTGCAAAGACGAAGGAGTCGCAACCGAGCTCATCGCTCTGATTGCAGAAGAAGCCACAGGCGACAGCAGGCGGGTTGCCTGAGCCCGGGTATTCATGACCAATGTCTGATATGGGTAGGGAGAGTACGACTCGGACGACGGAGTCAGAATTGTATGAACGGTTGAGGCTGAAATCATTGTTTGTCCATACTGCAGGCGGATGCACGGTGCTGAGATAAAGAGCATGTCCAAGAAAGGTGTCGAGCGAGACAAGGGCAGAGCACAAGATCAGGCGGTACCGCATCAGCATGATGGCTGAAGCGTGAGCGAGGAAGAAGAGACGATCAACAAAAAGCTGCCACAGATTTTAGTACCAGAAAGCCAGCTGAGGGCACCGAAAGTCTGGGCAGCCAAATTGGAACGATTACTAGGTCAGTCAACGGAATTTTCTTCTTCTTCTTCATTATTATTATTATTGATCATTCAGGTCCAACTACTGTATTCATGTCCACATCAAGAAGGGAAAAAAAATGTGGTCCTGACTCCTGCCACTGAGAAAGAAGGATGATAGCTTACAACTGGGGCATAGTTGAATATGAATCAAGAGACTGGTAGCTTTGCAATATCTTTTGCATTTGTTACACTGTTTATTTCAATATGCAGAGGATGGCTCAAAAGAATAACCTAGATTTGTGCTCATCCTTTGCGAACTTTGATTTCAGCGTGTAGCTGTATATTACCTCTTGAGATTTACAAGAATACAATAAATTTAAAAACACAAACAAAGTACAATCACCTTCCCCTATATTCATTATATTCATCTTGGTCCTGACGAAATCGAAGGTACAGGTGGAGCTGATGTATCAATATTCACATTATGCGACAAGGATCTGGATTTGAAAAGTTATAGTCTATGTTAGATTCAACACTTAACGATACTTCTAGAACCTTCACCACTGCTGACATAGATGGTCTCTTGTTGCATTTACTTTGCAAACACCACATTGCGAGTTTCATTATCTCGATTATTTCATTCACATGTTGTTGCATATCTTCACTGTGATTATCAATCATATCCGACAGTCGATTTTCATCTACCTTAACTTGCAGCAAACTGATCAGGTGAAAATCTTCTTCTTTCTGAGTATAATCCAAGTTCTTTCTCCCACATATAATCTCCATGATCACAACACCATAGCTATACACATCAGCTTTTTCTGTAATGATCGATGTTAGCAATTCTGGCGCTAAATACCCAGGTGTCCCTCTCATTCTGGTTATTACCGCAGCCTGATCACGATCAATAAACCTAGACAATCCAAAATCAGACACCTTAGCATTGAAATCATTATCCAAGAGTATATTTTGAGGCTTTATGTCTAAATGAGCAATCTTCTGCATGCATTCTTCATGGAGATATGCCAATCCCTTGGCAATATCAGTTATAATCCTACGACGTAGCTGCCAACAAAGTGTATTATCCTGCACCCTGTGGAAAATCCAGTTATCGCGCGATCCATTGCACATGTACTCATAAACCAGAAGCCTGTAAGATTTCTCAGCACAAAATCCAATCAATCTCACAAGATTTATGTGATGAATACTACCAATTGTTTCCACCTCAGCCAAGAACTCCTCCTTCCCTTGTCCAACACCATCTAGCCTCTTCACTGCAACTATCGTGCCATCACTCAATGTTCCCTCGAATACAGAACCAAATCCTCCTCCAATTTTTTGACAGAAGTTCTCAGTTGCGATCTTCAACTCCTCAAATGAAAATCTCGACGTAATTCCTTGTACCTTATCAAATTGATCTTCCTCATAAAGTTCTCTAGCATTCCTCCTCCTTATAAGTACAATGACGAAGCCTAGAAACAGCAAATAGAGCTCCAGTGGAGAATCCAACAATACCCAGCACCAACACTTTTCTTCTGTGAAGTTTGAGGTGTAGCAGGAGTAGGAACCGTTTGAGCAACTTGCACTTTAACGTAGACAGATGAATTGAAGTGATAAATATCAGGATCATGGCTCTATAACGAAAAGATTTGTAAGGGTAAATAACAAGAACCATCTGAGGAATTCCCACCGTACTGAAAAAGCGCAGCCTTACACGAACAGTTCATCAAACAAGCTTGCTTGCAGATCTCTTCATTTGTATGTTCAATGGCCACAGCATCAGGGTCAATATAATTGAAGTATGAGATATTGTTGAGCGGTAAGAAAAGTATGTTTTTGGTTCGATTGGCAGGACAAAGGAGTCACAAGAGAACAACCAAGGTCAGGCTGTCTCTCATTAGCTTGCCTGAAAAATGTTGCATCCTTTTTCACACTTGGACAACTACACTGACCATTCGAGCAAATCCCATACTCTCCACAAACTGTAGGGTATTGACATTCATCCGGAAAAAACATTTAAAACATCACCTAATCGATTCCAACCCGTCCCTCCCCATTCATAGAGCCTCAAATGCCCATCAGACTCCTGCAGTCTCATATACTGAACCGATGAAGCTTGGGTGACTGGCACTCGCATATCTGCGAAACTGCCATTTGTGAACATTATGTATGTCGATTTGTTCTGAGATTTAGTCCCCTGTGCTCCAGTTTGGTAATAAAGTTGTGGAGGATTAGAATCAACATAAGTAGCAAAACCACCATCAGTAATGCTGAGATAAAACTGACCCTGAGTCTAGTTTGTTGCTGATATATTGGCGATTAGCCGTTGCCCTTGACGTAGAGTTTGGCCGAGGACCCAAGAATATGTTGGATGATCGACCGAGGACCAAACTGATACATTATTTTGATCAACAAGTTTCTAGACTTCCTGTATCGGTCAGGTTCATGCTGACCACAGACTTGCTAGAAGTATTGCTCGACCAAACAAGAGTGCCATAATAATCACGAAGAAATAGATTTCCATCATCAGATAACTGTAACGTCGCGTTTTCTTGAACGAGATGATCGTGATTTGCAGACCAGACTACCTGTTGGAATTTGTTAGTTTAAACTGGCAGTGCGCGTAAATTATGGCAACTACAGGGACTGAAAGAAATGCAGAAACCACAGCAGACAAGAATGACAAGCTAAACTGCAGAAAACCAGCTAAATTCTATCTCCTAAAGGAAGTATTCTCCCTCAAAGCCTCTCCTACTGTCTTCGCGCTGATGAAGTTTCAGAATGATTTACTGTCTGCAACCAGTGATCATTATACTGCCCTGGACCTGAATTATGTTGTCAGACAAATTTTCGATAACACGAGCAGGCAGGGCCGGAGACATGCACATTGACCTGAGTTGGGGCATGCATGTTGTGCGCAGCGGAAATTTTGACAGTACCTCTGGTGCACAACAAGAGAGTAAGATCACAACTAAAATTCACGTCTCACTAAAGAAACAAGAACCGAAAGTGATATATCTCAACAAAGTGATATATACACTCTTCCTCTCATCAATTCTAGAACTGACTTGTCGAGGGAAAGTAACAAGTTATTACAAATCACAACAAGACAAACGAATTTTACGTGGTTCGGCAAGTTGCCTACGTCCACGGGGCAAGGAGGGGAGAGTTTTTACTATTTGAGAGAAAGAGAATACAAATAGGGTTTACAATCACACAAGGTCGCACAAACAGAACCCCTCAAACAATCTCTCAAATCTCTCACAATTTCTCTCTAAAAGAAAATGCTGAAAACCCTTTCAAAGTCGGCACCGAAGACTGCTCAAAATCTCCTCTCAAAGTCGGCACACCTCTGCATTTTTTTTCTCTTCACCCAGCACACAACCCTAGAAGAGGATTTTGGTATTTATAAGAGAGATTTGCGGGCCATAAATTGTTCAGGAACGCTTCACATGTACATCGGGTGGGCGCGATGCTGATCATGTACCTCGGGTGGGCCCGCGTGCTTGCTGCTGTCGCGTGCCTGATGTGGGCCCCCACGTTCATAATTCTCCACATCGGTGAAGTTTTCTCCCAAAACTGAGCCGACACCAAAAACATCCAAATGTCCCACTTGTTGATCCAGTATGAAGTGGAATAAATTCACAACAACAGACTCAATTCATAACAAGTCGGGAACTCAAATGAGAGCTCAAACAATCTCCCCCATCAAAAATAACTAATCCAACCCGGCTGCTTCTAAACACTGACTACTCTAGGCAGTAAAAATTGCCTAAGTGACAAAACTCGCCTGACTGGCCCCGTCTGCCAAGAGCCTAGGCTCACCTACACTCAGAAGGCTAAGCCAAGCTCGCCTGAAAGCTTGACTTCCATATGAAGTCAAGCTCGCATGCATTCTAGAGTGGGCAGAGCTCGGCTACATTCAGGCTAGGCAAAGTTCAACCTACACGCTCAGCTCGCCCGCAAAAGTCCCAAATCGCTTGTTTGCCTGACTCACCTGCACGAGTCCAAGCTCACATGTCTACTTGACTCGCCTACAGGAGTCCAAGCTCGCATGTCTGCTTGACTCGCCTGTACGAGTCCAAGCTCATCTGTTCGGCTCGTCTGCACGTGCTAAACTTTGCCAAACTCGCCTAATGGTGAGCTCGCCTGCACGAGCTCAACCCTGCCTGTTTGCTTGACTCACCAGCACGGGTCAAGCTCACCTGATTGTTGAACTCGCCAGCCCGAGCTCGACCTCGCCTGTTTGCTTGACTCACCTGCACGAGTCCAAGCTCGCCTGTTTGCTTGACTCGCTTGCACGAGTCCAAGCTCGCATGTTTGGTGAGCTCGCCTGTACAAACTCACCTCGCTCGAACAATGTAGGCAGCTATCAGTTTGTGGGAGTGGGCCTACCCACTTCTCACGTTCTAGGTGATGATGAGACATAGCTCTCATCACATCTATTAGTGGTCACATCCCACAGCTAGGGGAGGGCATGGAGCTCCTCAACCCATAGGTGGTCACATCCTACCAATCAAGGGATGGCCCATGTTATCCTTTGCCTATTTAAAACCCTCTTCATCCAACGTGAAAGGGGCTGGAGATTTTCATATCCAAATCTCTTCAATCAGAGATTCTTGGCTTAGCTCTTCAACTTGTAAAAACATGCCTAGTTTGTTGCTTGGATTATTGAAATAGACTCATCTGAATTCTCAGATTTGAGGCTCTTAAGCTTGTTGTAAAGCTCTTGCATCGTAGCGCATTCTAAGCATTCGGCCTTGATAATCTTTCAAAGCTCGGGTAGTCGAACTCAACCACAACCGAAGCTTCTACTACGTACTGAAGCTTCAACCGTAACATCGATCGGATCGTCTAAGGGAAGCAAACTCAGGGCAAGCACCAAGGGAGGCGTCCTACCGTTGCCAACGAACCTACGTTAAACAAGAAGGACCACTCCCTTCTCCTCTATTGTAAACATTTGATTCTTAGTTTGTAATAAGCTATTATTATCAATACAAACAAAGTCCACATTTTGGGAAAATCGAATTTTTACTCCTACAGAAGATGGCGACCACGGTGGGAGCAACCGTTTTTTCAGATGAATTGGTGGTAGCGCAGTTCGACGAAGTTGCGGAGGGGACGACTATTGAGTCCCTAGTGATTGAGTTTGACTAAGCCAAGTACGAGGAGTACTTATCTTCTTCTTCCTCTAGCCGTAAGGCAACCCGCCGATATCGCAGAATTGTGCGTGTGGCCCAGCCCTAAGTGGTCGAGGCAACTACGCCCAAGAGATCTACCTAAGCTACAGCAAGGGGTTCTACCCCCCTAAGCCAATCAAGACCAAGCCAGAGGCGGACAAAGCCAGCCAAGGGGCTGCTCGTTGGGTTCCTAAGCAACCCATGCAGTCCCCCATGCGAGAGGAGACTATAATACATGTCGTCATGGATCACTCCTTTACCGTCGACATGAGTCTCCCCCTCTCCAGAAGAGCCCAACGATAGTGACGACAAGCTCTCACTCGCCAGGAAGTCCAAGCTTCCATGTCCTATGATGGCCTGAATTACTATTCAGGCCTAAGAAGAGCCAAACGAGAACGTCAAGTTCTTAGTTATGGCGGACTGAGCTAAGCAGGCGAGCCTCCCTACTCAGGCGGGCTTCGTCCCTTTGGCTAAGTTCCTAAAGATGGCGAACTTGGTATTTTAGGCGAGCCTGTTCATACAGGCGAGCCTCACTTCATGAGCAGAGTTCCCAATTCAGGTGAACTTAACAAGATAGGCGAGCCCAACAAATCAGTCAGACTTCGCTCTTCAATCAATATCTCCAAAATAGGTGAGCTACGCCCTCAAGCAGGCGAGCCCCACACAACAGGCGAAGCCCAGCGAGCTCGCCTAAAACCAAACCTCGCCCAAAAAGGCAAAGCAGTTCAAGCGAGCAAACCTCGCCTGAATGAGCAGACGGCTCAAGCTTGCCAGCAGTTGTCTCGAGCTCATCCGAACTCCAGATCTCGCCTGTTAAGGCAAGGTCGCCTGAATTCAACACTTGGGCAAATTCCCAAGTGTTTCCATACTAACTCCTTTGGGTCCCCATCATACGATTGCGCATTCGGTCTCACTGACACCGGGGGTAGTCACCAATAACCTGCAGCGGAACTTAGAGATTACCTAACTCGCAAACGCACTATTCACGGGCAAATCCTCAGTGCCAATGCGAAAGACTCATCCAGACGGAGCTGGCGGATTGCCAATATTCTGAGACGTCAAAGTCATCTGTGTTTGAAAGGCTTTCCCAATGAACCCCGGAGCCAAGACATTCTCACTGAAGACGCAACCGGCAGAAGAAGCAGGCCATTGACGACTTGGAGCTCCTGGTGGCCATAATCAATATGGTAGGGAAAGGAAAATCCTGGTATTCAGAATCATCAGATCATGAATATACCCCAGGATTTGGACGACTCCCTACTGAAAATGAGGGCGTATATCGACACACTCACCTTCAAACAAGAGCGGCCATCCTTTTGACTATGCCCATTTGTCACCTATCTATGACGACAACGAGGAGGAGGTGTGCTCGACAGCAGCGACATCCCGAATCGCAAGCTCAGCTTATGGCAAGCATGCAAAGGTGCACATGGCAGAAACCTCGGATGACCTAGCTAGAAGGGTCGAGGAACAGCAGGCGACCATCACCTCTCTAAAGGAGATGATGGAGCAACTTCTCAACGAGAAGAATAAGAAGAGGAATTCGTGAAATCGATGGAGACCCTCATGAAATAGGGAGCGTGAGTTCACCCCTCCTCACACAACTGAGCATGAAGATAATCACATACCATCTTCGGATTACTCCAAGGCAGGTAGCTCTCCCAGAGATAAGAGGCTCGATGAGTTCTAGAGCCAGCTCAATGTCCTGAAACTCCAGAGGAACATAAACGAGCTGGGGGTGGTTAGACCCTATCCGCCCGAATGGGACACGGTCTACTACCCAGCAAAGTTCAAGCCAATAAGCCTCATCCAGTTTGATGGCAAGGGGTCTCCCACTCAACACATTTACTATTTCTTGTCTTAAATACGATTTCTCACAGAAAACGACGCCATCCTCACTCGACTGTTCATCGGCACCCTAAAGGGGGTGGCCTTTGAATGGTTCCGAAAGTTGGAGGCAGGTTCCATCGTGTCATGGGCCGATGTGGAGAGGCTTTTCTTAGATCATTTCTTCGACGACGACACAGAAGTGTCGATGACCACCTTACTAGCAGACAAACAAAAGAAGACAAAATTGGTCAACAATTTCGTCAAAAGATTCAGGAATCAGTCACTTTAATGTCGGGACCAAGTCTCCCAAAACACCCTGGTTGAGATGTGTCGCAATAACCTCTCAATCGATATCCTATCTAGGATTGGCGCGGTGAAAACCCGGACCTAGAAGGAACTTGTTCGCCAGGGAGAACAAGTCGAAAACATGATTAAATGACTGGAAGATGAAGAGCCTCAGCCCAGGAGCAGAGCTTCAGAACCAAACACCTCTCGAAACCTTCGATCAAGAGGGAAGGAGATCATGGCTGTCGATTTTACTCCAGCCCCCAAATCAACTCATTGCCCGAAGGCCAAAACCTTCGAGCAAAGCCCTCCGAGGCAATATGACTTCACGAAAGGTCAGGTGGTGGCTACCTTAATACTCTTCTCAAGAGCAATAGGATCAAGCTGCCGGAAGTCATGAAACCTGAAGACGTGAACAAAATCGATGATCCGCAGTTCTGTGCATACCACAGATTCGTTGGTCATCATACCTCCAGATGATATATCCTCAAGGATAAACTACAATCTCTTTACGATGCAAGGGTCCTAAAGAAGGAGAAGGTGTAGAAGACGGTGACTACAAATATAGTCACCCTTCAATTTGGAACAGATCTCCCTGAGGTGCATACCCCAGTAGAAGTCGTACTCATCCCCAAGGCGGAACTGAAGATTGTCAACAACGACTCTCACAATTAACGAGGGAAAGGTTTGGTGTCGCATACCTTTCTATCAGGACAGGTGATGTGGGTTCATCCTGATCTCCTCGACGACGAGCAATGGGCTTCCAACAAGTCCAAAGGTAGGTCTAAGCTTTGTAATGTCATTTCGGCAATTCCGGATGACGACAAAGTAAGGGCTGCAACCCTTACCGACTCTGAGGAGGAGGCAGATGCCTTGATCACCCGAACCCGTAAAGACTTTGCCAAAAACTACCCTCTAATGGCAAAAAGCCCGATGAGATTATCAGCAGCACTGCCACCGACAGTACAACCTGGTCCTAACAAGCCGAGTTTGAGTGGTCAGCCCTTCCGGTTCGACCTGCTCACCCAGCTGAAGAATATCCCAGTCAGGATCACCATGTTTGAGCTCCTACAGCTGTCTAGGACAACCCGCGAAGCCTTACGCGAGGCGCTAACCAGTCCATAAGCATTCACCACACATCTCTCGCCTACCCCAAAAGAGGGGGCAGAAATAGGATGTCCCTAGTTCTGCCAGAAGTCCAAACAGCAGATCCCATGCATCACTTTTACTCCAGAGGACATGCTGATCAAAAACATAACTCACGACCGACCCCTATACTTCACAGGGTACATTGGTTCCTCTCGGATAGACCGCATCCAAGTCGACCCAGGGTCTGCATTGAGCATTGTCCCCCTGAAGCTCATCAAACACTTGGGGATACCTCAAAAGCGATTGTCTTCAACAAGCACCACAATCTTTGGTTTCAACGCCACTGGAACCAACCCGCTAGGAAAAGTTTTTCTCAAGTTTTGGTTGGGCGATATGAAAACTAAGGCGACCTGCTACATCATTGATGCAGAACCCTCGTACAACATGCTGTTAGGTCGACCATGGATCCATAGCAACAAGATAGTCCCATCCACATTACACCAATACTTGAAATATGTGGACGATTATGACCAAGTGAAGACAGTGATTGCAGACAAACAGCCCTTCAAAGGGGTTGAGAATTACTTCACTGATTCCCTGCTCTACTAGGACTCCGAATCAGGCAAAGAGTCCCCAGTCGAGGGGACCGATAGCGGCAACGAGGCTGATAGCGAACCCGAGAGCAATCAGGTCTTGTATTTAATGATATTTAACCTATTGTAATTGACTATAAAAGCCATGCTGTCACTGACGCTCAGGTAGCGGACGTGTTTGTTTTGAATGAAAATCTCAACTTTGCTTATTTCTCTTGTTCAGAGTCCAATGATGAACCCGGCAGCCCAAATGCAGCGTTGTATAATGACTCTCCTTTGCACTTGCATGTGCACTCGTCATTTGTCACCAATCGACAAATGATCGAGTCCTCGCAAGCTATCTTTATCATACCTACCCAAAATGCTTCTCAGTAAGAAATTATTTTCGGAAGGGTAGACCAAGCCGCACACACATCATGGGATAAGTCTGATGAAGATGAACCCGCCCCTCAATTCTCGTGCTACAGCCCCATTGCGAAATGCATGATGGAGAGGATGGGTTACGACTTCATTCGTAGGGAAGGCTTAAAGTACGGAAAAGGCCGGAGGACGCCCCTTCGACCCGCCTATGTCCCCAAAGGGAAGCCTGACAACTTCTATGGAAAAATGCGAAGAGGGCTGGGTTACTCCTCCTCTTCCTCAGAATTGCACTGTAATTTCGACGAGATATCCGGCAATGCTTACTCAGATAACCAATCGTCAAAATCCTCGACTTGGGATTCAGATATCAGCCTCGGAGCCTTGTTCAAAGACTTCACAGTCAACATGACTATAATCGATCCTACTAAAATCCAAGAGGACGAACAGATTCCGCTTTATGAGGAGGCGTGGGATCGCCACGTCAGTGCCCAGTGGGGGGGACGTTTCAAACAGCGTGAACCACCCACGGAGGACAAGATCCTTCAGATCAATGTGGGGGATGAGGCAAACCCTAAACCCATATTCATTAGTGACAGCTTACCTCCTCAGGAAAAAGAAGACCTCATATCCCTTATACGGGAATATATTGATGTCTTCACATAGAATTACAAGGACATGCTCGGCCTTAATCCACGGATCACCATGCACCACCTCAACATCGGCTCAGACGCCAAACCTATCGAGCAACAATAGCGACGGTTTCATCCTCAAATCATGGAGGCAATCGAAGCCAAAGTAAAGAAACTGATCGAATCAGGCTTCATCAGAGAGGAACAACACCCCGATAAGGTGGCTAACATTGTTCCCGTCCTAAAGAAGAATGGAAAGATCTGCATCTGTATCGACTTTAGAGACCTTAATGCCGCATGTCCCAAGGATGAATTCCCTTTGCCCATCACGGATGTCATCATCGACAACACATGTGGTTTCGAAAGGATGTCATTCATGGACGGTTTCTCAGGGTACAATCAAATCAAGATGCATCCTGAAGACGAGAAGCACACTTTGTTCAGAACTCCGGTGGGGGTGTATTATTACACAGTCATGTCCTTCGGACTTAAGAACGCCGGCACAACCTATCAGCGTGCCATGAGCACCATCTTCCGAGATTATCTACGGAAGATAGTCGAATGCTATGTAGATGACCTAGTCGTGAAAAGTCGCGACAAAGACAATCACCTTCAAGACCTTAGAGTCATGTTCGACCTCATGAGGTCCCATCAGCTGAAGATGAACCTCACGAAAACATTCTTAGGCATGACGAGTGGCAAGTTCCTCAGATTCATTGTCATGACGAAAGGGATCCACATTGACCCAGACAAGGTGTGAGCCATCCAGGAGCTCCAACCGCCCAGGAATCTCAAAGAATTGAGAGGACTGTAAGGACGCCTGGCCTACATTCAAAGATTCATCGCAAATATTTTAGGCAAGTGCTAACCCTACTCTAAGCTAATGAAGAAATATGTTTCCTTCGTATGGTACGAGCCTTGTCAACATGCATTCGATGAGATCAAAAACTATCTCTCGAATCCACCTGTCTTAGCGGCCCCTATCTCGGGGAGACCCTTCCTAGTCTATGTGAGAGCAATGGAACATTCTCTCGGCGCTCTCCTAGTACAGAATAGCGATGCCGGGCACGAGTAGGGCATCTACTACTTGAGTAGGACCTTGCAGGGAGCCGAGCGGCGATACCCCATGGTCGAAAAGGAATATCTGACCCTAGTGTTCGCAATCCAGAAAATACGACACTACTTGGTCGGTCAAACCATTCATGTCATCTCGCGGACGAACCCTATTCGAGTCTTCATAACACAACCCGGGTCTTTAAACTGGTGCCAGGCACGATGGGCCATCTTGCTATCTCAATACGACATCCACTTCATGCCACAGAAATTTATCAAAGGACAGGCGATCTGCGACCTCATGGCCAGTCACCCGCTCGAGTCAAAGACTGGCCTGTTTGAAGACATACCGGACGAGACCCACGAAGCTAATGCAACTTCGCAAGAAGAGGCCTGGCGACTATACTTCGACGGAACCTCTCACGTGGGCACTAACGGATCCATCATCGTCGGTGTAGGGGTGGTCTTGGTTTCCCCCCAAAACTATGTATTACCCCGAGCTTTCTCATTGACTGAGCCGTGTACCAATAATGTGGCTGAGTACAACGCACTGCTCATCGGACTCGACTTCACCAGGGAGCTGGGGGTGAAGTGTCTCGAAGCCTACGGTGACTCTCAGCTCATCGTTAGACAGATGACGGGAGAATACGAAGTCAAAAATGATGACCTAATCCCATGTCACCGAGCGGCTATCAAACTAGCCGAATCATTCGACAGATTCTACATTGAACATGTGCTCCGTTCTAAGAACACGCACGCCAATGCATTAGCGTCATTGGCAGCAAACCTAGCCCAGCCGCTTGGGACGAGCCAACATGTCACTGTCGCAAGTCGACAGCTATACCAACCAGAGTATGCTCTGGAGGTGAATGCAACTCACCAAATTTTAGGCTAGTCCGAGTCATGAGATTGGTGCTTCCCGATCATTTGACTACATCTTGTACGGCATACTACCTGAAGACGTCAAAGAGTGAGACTCTATTCACAGGCGCGTGCTATGATTCTACTACGATGCAACCACAAAGACTTTATATCGTAGGTCGTACGACGACGTGCTACTTCTATGTCTCTCTACGACAGAAGTGCAGAAAGTCTTGTGAGAAGCCCATGAGGGTACCTGCGGTGCTCACCAGCCCGGACCCAAGCTCTGGGACCGCTTGCGAAGAATCAGCTATTATTGGCCTAAAATGGTCCACGACGCTGTCGCTTACGCCAAAAGGTTCCACGCGTGTCAAATCCACACCAATTACATGCACAAATCGTCCAAAGACCTGCATCCGACAGCGACTTCATGGCCGTTTGAAACATGGAGAATGGATATCGTCGGACCGATATCTCCTCCATCAGCCAAAGGTCATCGCTTTATCCTTGCGATAACTGACTACTTCTCCAAATGGGCCAAAGTCGTGCCCTTGAGGGAAGTTAAAGCCAACGATGTGATCAAGTTCATCAAGCATCGCGTCATCTATCGATACGGCGTCCCAAGGCGCATCATCCATGACAATAGATCACAGTTCGTGAGTCATGCATTCATCCGTTTCTGTGACAAGTTCAGATTATAGAATCTAGCATCCACGGCTTACAATCCCTGCATGAATTTTGGCGGCCAAGTCAACTAAATTTCCTTAGTTTATTATTATCACTAAATTTTGTTATCATCATGGACTTATACGACATAGCTGGAGTAGGGTGTTTATGAATCTAGTAGATGTTATTCTGAGAATGGCTTTTTTAGAGATAATTTATTTGGGATGCAAGCAGTCGTAGTTATTGTAATCAAAATGTATGTACCTTGACTAGAAATATAGGTTTCTTGTAGAGGCTCACTCTGTAATAGAAATTCAAGTTTGTTGGAGTACAGTCCCACTCTCTTCCAAATTCGGTTCTCTTTCAAAACCGTGCTCTTAAGACCTAAGCAATATTATTTCCTAGATTATCAGGGAAATAACGCTAAAAGGTTCTAAGGTTTACCAAACTACTCAAACTAAGGCTATATTTGGTTTGAGAGAAAGGGAGAGAAAAGAAAAGGAAAGAGAACGTAAAAAAGAAAGAAAAAGAAAAAGAAAGAGAAAATGATATTCTTTGTATTGTTTGGTTAGAAAGAATATTGTAATGAAAGTTAGAAGAAAATTCATAAGAAAATTATTTTCTCTTATTTGGTTATTTTCTGAGAAAATGAGGAAGAAAATTATCACAACATAATTTTAATTCATACTTTTTAGAATTGGATTGAGATATTAAAAAATTTACAAAAAATAATTAAGTTGAATTGTGATTCTACCATATTTTTAAAATTTTGTAAGTTACCAAATATGTTTGCACAATCTTAACTCAAGAAAATTGAGTAAAAATTAGGATGATTCTAATTTGCATATAATCTTACATGATTTTGGACTTGCCAGTTATTCATAACCTCAAGTGAAAAAAGATGATGCCGAATAAAGTCCATAAAATGATGCAGTTCAAACGTAATTATTAAAAATTAGTATCATTTATATCATGGGAAGTAACAAGTTAATAAACATGTATTTTAAAAAAATCGGCAATTCCTAACACAAAAACTTGAGTGGTCAACAACATCAAGTTCGTAAATAATAACAAGCAGAAGCACAACCACAATTCCACTAATTAGAGAACAACATTTCTCACACATAATATTATAGACGGTAAAAACTACCTCTGTGAACTCGCAAGAAATCCGCCTGTAAAGGGAAGTCGCCCAAAGTCACGCGAATTCACCCTTTATCACAACTCGCCAGACCGAGTCCGCATTCGAATCCGCCAGCAAACCCCAAGGCCGCCAATACGGCCAGATGTTTGCTACTCCACGTGCTGAGATGGGCCTTCCCACCTCTCTCGACCCGAAGGGAGAGGGCACAGTACTCCAGGACAGTCAAGCGGCCGCTCACGGTACGAAGGAGTGGGCAGGTGTCGAGTCGACCTGAACATTCATAAATACAGCTCACCTCAGCTGTCCGAGTCATGAGACGAATCCGCCAGCATTCGGCGAGCTGTCCAAACCCACTCAAGTGCCAGGGACACGCCTTCTCACCTCTCTCGGCCAGAAGAGAGAAGACACGGCACTCCAGGCCCGCCGAATAACCGCCCATAGCACAAAGTGAGCGGACAGGTGTCAAAGCAGCCTGCGTCCTCATAAATGCGACTCACCTTAGTTGTCCAAGCAGAAGGGAAGTACTACCGGCGCTCGGTGGTTGGTCAGACTCACTCGAGTATCCGACAGCCGTTGTCACGCATACGAGGAGGGGCCTTCCCACTCCTACGTGACATGAGGCAAAGGTACAGCCCTTCGAATGACCGCTCGTGTATGGTCACATCCCATAATTCAAGGGGCAGTCAAGCTGTCCCTCTCTCATTTAAGGACTTCTCTCAGCAACCTTAGAGGGGATCGATTGAATAGAGATAGATCGATCGATCAAAGAGGAGGAGGAGAACAGAGAATTGGCGGTAAGCTCTTTGCATATTCCTGCACTGCGGCATCGCCTCCTAGTTCCGAGCTCCGATCGTTGGCGAACTAGAAAATTCAAACTCCGTCAACCCGAACTTCTACTGAGTACTGAAGCTCCCCAGCGACCTCAGTCGGATCGTCCAAGGGAAGCAGACTCGACACGAGCATCGAGCGAAGCATCCTGTAGCCACCAAAAGTCCCCACACTAAACAAAGAGGGCCTTCCCTCTGCTTCTGTTGTAAACATTTGATTATTAGTTTGTAATAAGCTTTCTTATCAATACAAACGAAGTTCACTGTTTTCAGGAAATCAAATTTACACCCTGTAGACGGTAAAAATTACCGCGGTGGACTAACAAACAAATTCGCCCGCAAGTCAAGACCATCCACTTAGACGAAGAATGGAGTGTAGCCATGAGACGGGTTCGATGGTACACCTAGGCCCTCACACACCAAGTCGCATGGGAGCAAATCCGCCCTCATGAGCCAGATCCGCCCGCAGAGGCCCAAATCCGCCCCATAAGCCAAATTCGCCCGCAGGGTTCCAGATCCGTCTTCATATGCCAATTTCGCTGGCAGAAGACCAAACCCACCTACGTGAGCTGAAAGCCAGGTTTCCAGGGACAAACCTTCCCTACTTCCCGCGATGCGAGGGGAGGGAGCACAGCGCTCCAGATTCGTCAGACAGCCGTCCGCAATTCAAGCGAACAAGACAGGTGCCGGACCGGCCTGCGCCCTCATAAATGCAGGTCACCTCACTCATCAGAATGGAAAACCGAAGCCGTCAGCGCGCCGCAAGCTATCTGGAGCTCACTTAGACACGTGACGTCCATTCTCTAACCTCTATCAAGACATAGGGAGAGGAGAGAAGGCACAGGACCCCAGGACCGTCAAATGGCCACTCGGTGACTCGCAGCGCGGGTAAGCAGACAGCTGCCAGAGCAGCCTACATCCTCATAAATGCTGCTTACCTTACTCGTCCAAATCGAGAGAAAGAGCCGCCGGCGCTCGATGAGCTGGCCAGATCCACTCAAGTATCTGGCAGCCGCTGTCACAGATACGAGGAGGGGCTTTCCCACTCCTACGTGACGTGACGCAACATGCGGCTCCTCGAATGACCGCTGGCAGCACAAAGGAACAGCAGAATGTCTCTGAACAATGTATGGTCACATACCATAATTCCAGGGACAGCCAAACTATCTCTCTCCCATTAAAAAGCTTCTTTCAGCAACTTAGGATCGATCGATTGATCAATAAAAAGAGGAAGAGGCTTTCTGCATACCTTTGCATTACAGCGCCATCTCCTAGCTCCGAGTCCCGATCGCCGACGAGCCAAAAGATCCGAACTCGATCAACCTGAGCTTCTACTGAGTACTGAAGCTCTCTCCAGCAACCTCGGTCGAACCGTCCAAGGGAAGCAGACTCGGCACGAGCACCGAGCGAAGCATCCTGTAGCTACCTTAAAGTCCCCACGATTAAACAAAGAGGGCCTTCCCTCTGCTTCTGTTGTAATTCAGATTGATTTAGTTTGTAATAAGCTTTCTTATAAATACAAATAAATCCCCCATTTTCGGGAAAATCAGAAATTTACACCTACAGAAGATGGCGACCACAGTGGGAGAAGCTGTTTCCTCAAGCAAAATGGTGGTAGCTCAGTTCGACGAGGTTGCTGTTGGGACGATAGTGGAGTCCCTAGAGATCGAGTTCGACCAGGCCAAATACGAAGAGTACTTGTCTTCCTCCTCTTTCGGTGGCGAAGCGTCCCGCAAGCGCCATAGAGTCATGCACAGGAGCCGACCTCAGACGGTCAAAGCTCCCACGCTAGAAGGCTCTACCCGAGTCTCGATAGGGAAACCCACCCCAAAGTCTCTCGAGGCCAAGTCCCAGATCGAGAGCATGGGGGGAGGGTCTACTAAGTGGGTCGCCAAATGACCCTCGGTAACACCCGTCCTAAAAGAGACACCAGTTCAGTCCAGCACAAGTCACACTACCACAGCCTGCGCAGACGCTCTCTCCGCTGGAGGAGCTAGCCAACAGCGACGGCAAACGCTTGTCGGGCGGAAAGCCCAAACCTCCGTTTCACGCGACGGCCTGAATTACCATACAGGCCCGAGAAGCGAGAAACGAGAAGGCAACTCGCCCAATATCGGGAGGCCCTCCAAATTAGGAGCGCCAGCCAAGAAGGATGGGGCCGCCCGCTCAGGTGGACTTCGCTTCTCAGGTCATATCCCTGACACGAGTAAACCACCCCAAGCGAGTGGGTATATCAGAATAGGCGAATCCTCGAAGGCTGGCGAGCCTCGCCATAATCTTTTGGCGGATAAACGCAAAGGCAAGGAAGTAAGCGGCACTTCGCGAGCCCGCTCGCTCAAACGAAGGGTCGAAGCTCGCCTACGCACTGGAGTTCGCCCAAACGCGAAAACTCGCCCGTTAAGGCGAGATTGCCTAACTCCAACACCTCAGCATTCCGTCCAGCGTGCGCCGGAGAATACATCCAAAGGTCTCTTATGTACACACCCAAACGATCCTTCTGATACTGGGGGTTATCACCAACCACCCACAGGAGATCTCTGAGAATATCTGACTCGTAAGCGCACTATGCATGAGGCGAGCCCTCAATGCTATTGCGAAAGGCTCATCCACACGGTGCTCGCCGACTGCCAATGTTTAGGAACGGCGAAGCCTTCGGTGTTTGAGAGACTTTCTCAACAACCTTCACGACAGAGGACCTCCCGTCGAAAGCGTCGTCACCAAAAAGGACGCGCTGCCAACGACCTAGAACTCCCGTCCGCCACAGTCAACATGACGGACAAGGGTAAGGGGGTACTCTCCGATTCCCCAGATTCGGATTCCGTTCTAAGACCTAACCACCGGTTCGCCCAGCACGGACAAGGCGACATATACCAGCGAACCCGTAGTCGCAGGGGGGTAAGCATCGGGTTTGATTACTCAACCCTGGCACCCTCCTCCCATGGTGAAGACGAGGTTCATTCGGCGGCAGCCACGTCCCAGACCTCACACTCGAGTCAGGAAGTACCTGCGAGAGTACACATGATGGAACTCACCCACGAGCAGACAATGGTTCAAAAACTGGAGGAACAGCAGGCGACCATCGACTCTCTGAGAGAAATGATGGAACAACTTCTGAACAAGAAGAAGAAGAAGAAGAGAGCCCAACGCCCCTTACCCCGGCGAACGGGGGATAAGGAGTGGGTACCTCCCCGCCGTCCGGTGATGAAAACGGAAGACAACAGTAATCCGCAATCCGATTACTCTTCCAAGACGTCGCTAGGGACATCACATACTGGTGATGGCACCCGTGAAAAGAGGTTTGACGAGTTCCAAGACTAACTCAACGCGCTGAAGCTTCAACAAAATATGAATAAGCTGGGGGTGATCCGTCCCTACCCTATCGAGTGGGACACGGTCCCATACCCAGCGAAATTCAAACCGATCAGCCTGGTGTAGTTTGATGGCAAAGGATCGCCTTCGCAGCATATCTACTACTTCATGGCGCAGACTGGGTTCCTTACGGGGAATGACGCCATTCTCACGTGACTATTCATCGGCACCCTAAAAGGGGTGGCTTTTGAATGGTTCCGTAAGCTGGAACCCAGCACAATCAAGTCATGAGCCAATGTCGAGAGGCTCTTTTTGGCCCGCTTCTTTGATGACGATACGGAAGTGTCGATGGCCACCCTCCTTGCTGAAAAGCAACGAAAGTCAGAGTCGGTCAACGACTTCGTAAAAAGATTTCGGAACCGATCAGTCCACTACCGGGACCAAGTCTCCGAGTCGACACTGATCGAGATGTGTCGCAACAATCTGTCGATCCACATCCTGTCCAAAACAGGCGTGGTGGAAACCCGGATGTGGAAAGAGCTTGTGCGTCAGGGTGAACAAGTGGAGAACATGATCAAGAGTCTAGAGGCCGAAGAGCCGCCGCCCAAGAAAGGGGTCGTGGAGCCGGCTGCACCAAAGAACCCCCCTCGAACAAGAGGAAAGGAGATCATGGCAGTCGATTCCGCCCCAGCGCCAAAGAATGCTCAGAGGCCGAAGCCCAGACAATTTGAACAACGCCCCCTGCGGCAATATGACTTCAAAGAGGACCAGGTGGTGGCAACGTTCGATACGCTGCTCAAAAGCGGTCGAATCAAACTGCCAGAGGCCACGAAGCCTGAGGAGGCAGATAAAACCAGTGACCCAACCTACTGTTCTTATCACAGGGTCCTTGGTCACCACACGACCAAGTGCTACGTCCTCAAGGATAAGCTCTAAGCTCTCTACGACACAGGAGTCTTAAAGAAGGAGAAAGTCCAAAAGCAGGTGACCACGAACATGATCACCTTGAGCTTTGGAACAGATCTCCCAGAGGTTCAAGCTCCGGCGGGGGTAATTCCCATCCCCAAGGCGGTTTTGAAGATCACCAACGACGATCCTCACAACCAGCGGGAGAAGGGTTTGATCCCGCAGACCCTACCATCGGGACAGATAATGTGGGTCCACCCAGACCTCCTCAACGATGAACAGTGGACTGCAAGGCCTTTGAAAGAGGCCAAGAGAAAACATTGCAACGTTATCTCTGCCATTCCAGATAGAGACAGCGCAGCGATAGCCACCCTTACCGACTCCGAAGGAAACACCAACGTCTTCGCCACGAGAGCAGGAAAGGAATTCGTGAGGGAATATCCCGCGAGGGTGGAGAACACGGCAAGACCTCCCATGAGGCCAGCCGCAACAACCCCTCCCAATCCAGATGCACCCAGCTCAAGCCATCAACCTTTCCGGTTCAACGTGCTCGCACAGCTGAAAAGCATCCCGGCGCGAATCACCATGTACGACCTCCTCCGGTTGTCCAGGTCTACTCGCGAAGCCCTACAAGAGGCTTTGGCGGATTCAGAGGCATTCTCGACCCACTTCTCGAAAGAGACAGAGGCGGAACAGGAATGTGCGACCTGCTGCCAAGTCTCCGAGAGACGAGTCCCGTGCATCACTTTCACTCCTGAGGACATGCTCATCAAAAGCACGTCCCATGACCGACCACTGTACTTCACGGGATACGTCGGGTCGGTGAGAGTGGATCGGATCCAAGTCGACCCGGGCTCTGCGCTGAGCATCGTACCCCTGAAATTGATCAAGCACTTGGGGATATCACCAAAGCGTCTGTCCTCGACCACCACAACCATATTTGGTTTCAACGCCACGAGGACGCAGCCGTTGGGTAAAATCCGCCTGAAATGCCACATAGGCGACATGAAGACGGAGGTGACCTGCTATGTCATCGATGCCGAGCCTTCCTACAACGTGCTCTTAGGACGCCCGTGGATCTATGGCAATCGAATAGTCCCATCCACCCTTCACCAATGCCTGAAATATCTCGACGATTACGAACGCGTGAAAACAGTAGTGGCCGACAGACAACCCTTCAAAGGCATCAAGAATTACTTCACAGACTCTCTGCTGTATCAGGACCCCGTCGAACCGCTAGTTGAGGAGCCGGAAAGCGGCAACGAGGCGGATAGCGAACCTGAGTACGGCGATAACCTAATACTAAATGGCTTCGAGTCAATTGTAATCAGTTATGAGAGTCATCATGTAACCAACGCCGTTCAGGCGGAAAAGATTATCATGAATGAAAAGTCCGACTTTGCTTATGTGTCGTCTTGTTCTACGTCTGAGGGCGATGAACCCAACGACTCGTGGACAAAACTCCGTGGCGATCCTTCCCTGCACTTGCCAGTATGCTCATCATACGTCGCCAAAGCATGACCGATCAAGTCATCACAAGCTGTGTTCATCGTGCCAGCCCGGAATAATTATCGAAAAGATATTATCTTCGGTCGGATAGATCAGCCCTTGCGCACGCTCTGGGATGAGTCCGAAGACGAGGATCCCGCACCCTAGTTTTTGCAATACAATCGAATTGCGAGACGCATGATGAGCGACATGGGGTATGATCTCACTCGTTTAGAGGGCCTGAATTACGGCCGGGGACGCAAGACGGTCATCCGACCCGCTTACGTACCTAAGGAGAAACCCTCAAATTACTTCAACAGGACTAGGAGAGGTTTAGGCTACTCCTCCTCCTCGTCGGATTTGTGTTTCTACATCGACGAAGATTCCGACTATGCATGTCCAGGGGATCAATCGTCAGCAACCTCGGTGTAGGACTCGAATGTCAGCGTGAGGGACCTGTTCGATGGCCTCACAATCAACATGGCTACAATGGATCACGCCGAAATGGCGGAGGATGGACAACTTCCACTTTATGACGAGACATAGGATCGCCATGTTAACGCCCAGTGGAGTAGTCGCTTCGAGCAACGGGAGCCACCGACCGAAGACGAAGTCCTCCAGGTGAACATGGGCACTGACACGAATCCCAAGCCCATATTCATCAGCGGTAGCCTGTCTCCTAAAGAAAAGGAGGACCTCATCGCCCTCATACAGGAATACATCGACGTCTTCGCATGGAATTATGAGGACATGCTTGGCTTGGATCCGCGGGTCGCTACGCATCGCCTTAACATCGGCTCAGACGCCAAACCAGTCAAACAACAGCAGAGGCGATTTCGCCCTCAGATCATGGAGGCAATAGAGGCTGAGGTGAAGAAGCTCATCGAATCCGGCTTCATCAGAGAGGAACAACACCCCGACTGGGTGGCCAACATTGTTCCAGTGCTGAAGAAAAACGGTAAGATCCGCATCTACATCGACTTCAGGGACCTCAATGCTGCGTGCCCCAAAGACGAATTTCCCCTGCCCATCACGGATGTCATCATTGACAACACGTGCGGATTCGAGAGGATGTCCTTCATGGACGGTTTCTCGGGGTACAATCAAATCAAAATGCACCCCGAGGACGAGAAACACACCTCGTTCAGAACTCCTATGGGGGTGTACTGCTACACCGTTATGCCCTTTGGACTCAAAAACGCCAGCGTGACCTATCAACGCGCTATGAGTATGATCTTCCGAGACCACCTGCGAAAGACGGTGGAATGCTATGTGGATGATCTGGTCGTGAAGAGTCGCCACAAGGGCAACCACCTCTAAGACTTGAGGACAATGTTCGAACTCATGAGAACTCATCAACTCAAGATGAATCCCACTAAGTCATTCCTAGGGATGGCTAGTGGTAAGTTCCTCGGCTTCATCGTCACGACTAAGGGGATCCAAATTGACCCCGACAAGGTGCGAGCCATTCAGGAGCTTCGACCACCCCGGAACCTCAAAGAATTAAGGGGTCTCCAAGGGCGATTGGCCTATATCCGAAGATTCATCTCAAATCTGTCGGGCAAATGTCAGCCATTCTCCAAACTTATGAAGAAAGGCACTTCCTTCGTATGGGACGAGTCTTGCCAGAAGGCCTTTGAGGACATCAAGGCTTACCTTTCGAATTCGCCAGTCCTCGCTGCGCCAATTTCAGGGAGACCGTTTCTCATCTATATCCGGGCTATGGAGCATTCTCTAGGTGCTCTCTTGGCACAAAACGATGACGCGGGCCATGAGCAAGGTATCTACTACCTAAGTAGGACCCTGCAAGGGGCTGAATAACGATACCCGATGGTCGAAAAAGAATGTTTGGCCTTGGTGTTCGCCATCCAAAAGATGCGATACTACCTGGTTGGCCAGACAATCCACATCATCTCCCGGGTGAACCCTATTCGAGTCTTCATGACGCAACCTGCCACGCTAAACTGGCGCCTGGCTAGGTGGGCCCTCCTCCTCTCTCAGTATGATATCCACTTCATGCCCCAAAAATCTGTCAAAGGACAGGCCATTTGCGACCTCATGGCCAGTCATCCATTGGGGTCAAAGACCAACTTGTTTGAAGATTTGCCTGACGAACCGCCTGAAGCCAACGTAACTTCGTTACCGGAGTTATTGCAGATGTTCTTTGACGGCGCGTCTCACGCGGCTGCGGACGGCTCTGTTGTCGCAGGAGTGGGAGTAGTCCTTACTTCTCTACATAACCATGTGCTTCCCCGAGCCTTCTCCTTGACAGAGCCATGCACCAACAACGTGGCTGAGTACAATGCCCTACTCATCGGGCTTGAGTTG
The DNA here is from genome assembly GCA_022839385.1 of Asparagus kiusianus. Lineage (NCBI taxonomy): Eukaryota > Viridiplantae > Streptophyta > Magnoliopsida > Asparagales > Asparagaceae > Asparagus > Asparagus kiusianus. Next base: position 3,783 of record BQKN01052741.1, on the reverse strand, counting down.
GCCAAAGAGCTAGGGATAAGACATCTCGAAGCTTACGACGATTCCCAGCTTATCGTCAAACAGATGATCGGTGAATACGAAGTTAGGAATGATGACTTAATCTCACTCCACAAGGCGGCTGTCCGACTAGTGGAGTCATTCGAGAGCTTCCGCATTGAACACGTGCTACGTTCCAAGAACACACATGCGGATGCCCTCGCTTCCCTGGCAGCCAACTTGGCTCAACCATTCGGGACAACCCAATGGGTCACAGTGGCAAGCAAAAAGCTCTTTCGGCTGAAGGACGCTCTAGAAGCGAACGCCACCCACCAAACCCAAGATCAGCCTAGCGCTGAGGATTGGCGCCTCCCGATCATCGATTACGTCCTATACGGCGTGTTGCCTGAAGATGCAAAGGAGCGGGAGTCTGTTCGGAGACGTGCTACGAGATTCTACTATGATTTAACCACCAAGACGTTGTATCGAAGTCGTACGACGGCTTATTGCTCTGATGCCTTTCGAAGGCAGAAGCACAAGAAGCTCTACGTGAAGCCCACGACGGCGTCTGCGGAGCTCACCAGCCTGGACCCAAACTTTAGGATCGCCTGCGAAGGATAGGCTATTTTTGGCCTGGGATGGTCCACGACGCGGTCGTCTACGCAAAGCGCTGCCATGAGTGTCAGATCCACACCAATTACATGCACCAGCCGCCCGAAGACCTACACCCGACGAAGGCTTCGTGGCCCTTTGAGGCATGGGGGATGGACATAGTTGGACCAATATCCCCTCCCTCGGCAAAAGGTCATCACTTTATTCTCGCGATCACTGACTACTTCTCTAAGTGGGCCGAAGCTATCCCCTTGAGAGAAGTCAAGACTAACGACGTGATTAAGTTCATCAAACACCATGTCATCTACCGATACGGCGTACCCCGACGTATCATTCATGACAATGGTACGCAATTTGTCAGCCATGCATTCACCAGGTTCTGCGACAAGTTCCGAATACAGAACCTCTCCTCTACGGCCTATAACCCATCGGCAAATGGCTTGGTCGAGGCCTTCAACAAAACAATCATCAAAATCTTGACCAAGTTAACCTCCACCAGCAAACGCGACTGGAATGAAAAACTTGGCGAAAGCTTGTGGGCGTATCGCATAACGGTTCGCACACCGACTGGCCACACGCCCTAGTCATTGGTATACGGCTGTGAGGCCGTATTGCCATTAGAAATTCAGATCCCGTCCCTCCGCGTCGCCTTGGCAACGGGGATGACGGTGGAAGACAACCATCGACAACGACTCGCCGAGCTTGAAGCGTTGGACGACAAACGGCTAGAGGATCAATAACACATTGAGTTCTATCAAGCCCGAATGGCCAAAGCGTTCGACAAAAAAGTCAAGCGCAGGGCCTTCAAGGAGGGAGAACTGGTACTGGCCGTTCGCCGACCAATGATTCTCACCTCCAAGAAGAAAGACAAATTCCAATCCAAATGAGAAGGGCCATTCGTAATAGAAACAGTCTATTCGAATGGAGCTTACCGCCTTGTCAAGCCAAACGGCGACAAGATCATGATGCCTATCAACGGCAAATACCTGAAGAAGTACTACCCTTAGTTCTTCTTCGCCGACTCCCACGAGTGCATGAGTCTAAACTGGTTCTTACACCCTCTAACTGGTATACGAGGCTAAACTATCCCTACTTTACCCACTCTAGCGGTAGACCCCCCCCTCCAGAGTTCAATTCGCCGTTCTTTTCCAACAAGATGGCGGATTCACCAAGTCGCTCATATCGCGATAGACTCAATTCAATTCGCTGTTCTTCTCCAACAAGATGGCGGATTCACCAAGTCGCTCATATCGCGACAGACTCAATTCAATTCGCCGTTCTTCTCCAACAAGATGGCGGATTCACCAAGTCGCTCATATCACGACAGACTCAATTCGATTCGCCGTTCTTCTCTAACAAGATGGAGGATTCACCAAGTCGCTCATATCGCGACAGACTCAATTCAATTCGCCAATCTTCCCCAATGAGATGGCGGATCCACTAAGGTCGCTCATATCGTGGCAAGATCGAAAGTCAGTTCGCCAACCCTCCCCAATAGGACGGCGAATTCACCAAAGTCGCTCATATCGCGGCAAACAACTCGGTTATGTTAACTGTCACCTCTAACCGAACCGACTTATCAGTCTCCCTCAACGAGATGGTAAGACCCCATAGTTGCTCTGATCGTAACAGAGCTTTATCAGGTTAATGATTACCTCCGATGACTGGCGCCGCTATTCCTACGAATAGCATAGCCTAAGTGATAACCTACCACGTAACGTGTTATTGCTTCGGTCGATAGTCACACTCCTACGTCCCTGAACTATTTGACCTATTTCAGCTATCCTAAGATTCCCTTAGGGTAACTGATGGGTAGCAGCCTACCACACGAGGGCTCTTACAACGATCGATCGTCATATTCCTACATCCCTGAACGACTCGATTATCACCGGTGTCATCACCCTCGCAGGCGACGACAGCTATCAAGGGCGGCTCGACAGGCGTCACGCCCGACAGTGCCTCCAAATGACAACCCACCGAGTGGCGAGTCAAGCTTTGGAGAAATCAGGTGGTCGCACACACAAGCAACCACGCCTGATCTAGGGCTAAGTGTTGCCCTCTTAGTTCTACCAGGGCTGCAACGTGAAAGACAGGTCTGACCTGACCTCACGCCGCAGACAGCAAAAAGAAAAAAAGGGGGGTGGCAAATAGCCAAGTCTAGGGCATGAACATCCTCACCCCAATGCTAAGTGGCACAGGTGGGCTCGACTAAAGAACAAAGCAAGCCAAGCATCCACATCAAAAAAAAGATGAAACAGTGCATGCAAGGCGAAAAATAACCAAAACACAAGGCCATTACAGGCCAAAGTTACACACATAATGTTTAAGGTTGCGGTGCAACCATTATCAGCCACATTACAAAAGAAAAAGAAGGAAAGACTTGAACAAGCACAGACATTACAAAAATTTCAGCAAGCTGAAGGAGCCAATCTTAGCCTTGGCTTTCGCGCGATCCGCCTCACGTTGGATCCTCGCCTTCTCCTTCTGCTTCTGCTGCCGCATGGCCAAGTCCGCCTTGCTGTCCTCTTCCTCCTGGTGAAGAAGCTGAAGCGCCCTCTCCATCGCTCCGGCGGCCTCGCCGAGCCTCCTCGCCTCGTGCTCGCGCTCCCGCAGCTTTGCCTCGCCGTGAAGAGAACCAGCATCCTCGAAGAAGGCCCTGTCCAGGTAAGCGTCCATCTGGTCCAGAACCGCCCGGTGTCACTTCCGCAGACGTCGGAGCTTGGCCTCTTTCGCCTGGATCTGCTTCGCTCGCTCCTCGCGCTCGAGCAGAAGGCGCAGAGAGAGGGGCGGGGGCACATCGGAGGGATCCTCGTAGGCCAGCTCTGTTCGCGGGAAAAATCGTGTCTTTCTTCATTGATTCCATTGCACTCTTAGTAATAGTTTATTGATTATAAAGATCCGGTCTTTTTATAAGATCCGGCTATAAGAAATCAACAAAAGGTAAAAATTACAACTTTCCTTATTTGTCGAACAAATCACGAGCTCCTGTTTTGTGGTCGCTCGCTTGCGTGGGTTCTTCGCCTGCGCCGGGGTTTATCCGTGGACCACCGTGAGATCTAGATCCGGTCGGATCTACGCAGTACGACGGGTATTATTTCACGAAGGAAATAATAGCCGGGGGGGGATTATTTCACCAAGGAAATAATCACCCAAATCTCGGGATCAAAGACCAAGCTTTGATCCGGAGTATGCCTG
>BQKN01052740.1:0-44651 GCA_022839385.1 Asparagus kiusianus | reverse complement strand
ACGCCTCGCCTCTTGGGCTTCATCCGATCGGTCGGTTTGGGCCTCGAGAGGAATGGCCTTTATTAGCGTTGAGCTCGAAGCGTCGCAGGGCATCTGGGCCGTTCGATTGCTCGAGGGAATAGATCTTGACCATTGTATCTTCGGATATATCCCTCGTACTCGCCATCTTTTCAGTGACGTTCCTTCCTCTTCGAGAAAAGTACGCTAGGCGAAAGACCGCTGCCGTAACCTCCTCTGCTCATGGCCTCCGACTCTGACCATAGCGCCTCCGAGGGCGTAGGCTCTTCTGTCACCGTCATCGACGTCGGCGCTCCGCCCGCTTCCCCTGTGAGCTCAGTCCAGGGGTCCTCTGCTCCGGACCCCGTGGCTGACCCTGCATTTGTGCCCCTCCAGAGGCTGGAGGGTTTGATGCAGGGGATCGCCATTTCGGTCGGCGTAGGCGACGGGCGGTACTACGATGCGCTTCCTCTCGTGGAAGCGGGCTTAAGGGAGGTCCGTTAAGCGGGCGGTACCTCGCTCGCACGTCGGTGTGAGCAGGAACTTTAGCGTATGGAGGGGTGGATGTACCGCCTCGAGGAGCTAGCCTACGACGATCCCTCCGACGTGCCACCACCCCTCTCCCTGCGCCTCCTGCTCAAGCGTGAAGAGCGGGCGAAGCAGATTCGGGCGAAAGAGGCCGAGCTCAAATGTCTGCGTAGGCAGCACCAAGCGGTACTGGACCGGATGGACACCTACTTGGACGCCGCTTTCTTTGAGGACGCCGGCTCTCTCCGCGGCGAGGCGAGGCTCCAGGAGCGCAAACGTGAGGCGAGGAGGCTCGGCGAGGTTGCCGGAATGGTGGACAGGGCGCTCCAACTTCTTCGCCAGGAGGAAGAAGACAGCGAGGTGGCCTTAGCCAGGCGGCAGCAGGAGCGAAAGGAGAAGGTGAGGATCCCGCGGGAGGCGGATCGTGCGGCGGTCAAGGCCAAGATTGGTTCTTTTAGCCTGTTGAAATTCCTGTAATGCTCACGCTGTCTAAATTCCCCCTCCCCTTTTTTTTGTAATTCAGTTGATGCGGGTTGCATCATAACTTAAAACTTTATGTATGTAATTTTGGCCCGTAGTGGCTCTTTGCTTTGTTTATTCTCTGTTTTGCATGTGCCATTTCTTTTTTGGCCGCCTGCGACATGGGGTCAGGTCAGACCTGCCCTTCGTGTTGCAGCTCTGGTAGGACTAAGAGGGTAACACTTAGCCCTAGATCAGGCATGGTTGCTTGTGCGTACGACCAACCGATGTCTCCAATGCTTGACTTGCCACTCGGTGGGTTGTCCTTCGGAGGTACTATCGGGCGGGATGTCTGTCGAGTCGCCCTTGATAGCTGTCGTCGTCCGCGAGGGTGACAACACAGGCGATAATCGAGTCGTTCAGGGATGTAGGAATATGATGACCGATCGTTGTAGGAGCCATCGCGCGGTAGGCTGCTACCCATCAGTTATCCTAAGGGGATGTTAGGATAGCTGGAATAGGTCAAATAGTTCAGGGACGTAGGAGTGTGACTATCGACCGAAGTAATAACACATCACGTGGTAGGTTATTACTTAGGTTATGCCATTTGTAGGAATAGCGGCGCCAGTCATCGGAGGTAATCATTAACCTGATGAAGCTTTGTTGCGATCGGAGCAACTATGGGGTCTTATCATCTCATTGAAGGAGACTGATAAGCTGGTCCGGTTATAAGTGATGGTTAATCATAACCGAGTTGTTTGCCGCGATATGAACGACTTTGTTGAATTCGCCATCCTATTGGGGAGGATTGGTGAATTGACTTTTCGCCAGTGGTTTGGCATCAATGTGGCAATGGGGGTTTATTGCGATTTGAGCAACTCTGTGTTCGCCGTGCTGTGAGCGACCTTGGTGGATCTGCCATCTTATTGGGGAAGAGCGGCGAATTGATTTCAAGTCTGCCGCGACATGAGTGACTTTAGTAGATCCGCCATCTTATTGGGGAAGATTGGCGAATTGACTTCTGCCAGAGGTCTTTCGTAAAGCAGGGACAGTTTAGCCTCGTGTACCAGTTGGAGGGGGCGAGGGCCAGTTTAGACTCATGCACTCGTGGGAGTTTGGGAAGAAGAACTAAGGGTAGTACTTCTTCGGATATTTTTCGTTGATGGGCATCATGATCTTATCGCCATTAGGCTTGACGAGGCGATAGGCGCCGTTTGAGTAGACTGTCTCTATTACGAACGGTCCTTCCCATTTGGGCTAAAATTTGCCTTTCTTCTTGGAGGTGAGAATCATCGGTCGGCGAACGGCCAGCACCAGCTCCCCTTCCTTGAAGGCTCGGCGTCTGACTTTCTTGTCGAAAGCCTTAGCCATCCGGGCTTGGTAGAATTCAATGTGCTGTTGAGCTTCTAACCGTTTGTCGTCCAGCGCTTCAAGCTCAGCGAGTCGTTGTCGGTGATTGTCTTGCACCGCCATCCCCGTTGCCAAGGCGACGCGGAGGGACGGAATTTGAATTTCTAATGGCCACACGGCCTCACAGCCGTATACCAATGAGTAGGGCGTGTGGCCGGTCGGCATGCGAACCATTGTGCGATATGCCCACAAGCTTTTGCCAAGTTTTTCATTCCAATCGCGCTTGCTAGTGGAGGTCAACTTGGTCAAGATCTTGATGATTGTTTTGTTGAAGGCCTCGGCCAAGCCATTCGCCGATGGGTTATAGGCCGTGGAAGAGAGGTTCTGTATTCGGAACTTATCGCAGAACCTGGTGAATGCATGGCTGACAAATTGCGTGCCATTGTCATGAATGATACGTCGGGGTACGCCGTATCGGAAGATGACATGGTGTTTGATGAACTTTACCACGTCATTAGTCTTGATTTCTCTTAAAGGGATGGCCTCGGCCCATTTAGAAAAGTAGTCAGTGATCGCGAGGATGAAGCGATGACCTTTTGCCGACGGCGGGGATATTGGCCCCACTATGTCCATTCCCCATGCTTCGAAGGGCCATGAAGCCTTTGTCAGGTGTAGGTCTTCAGGCGTCTGGTGCATGTAGTTGGCGTGGATCTGGCACTCATGGCAGCGCTTCGCGTAGACGACTGCGTCGTGAACCATCCCAGGCCAAAAGTAGCCTATCCTTCACAGGCGATCCTAAAGTTTGGGTCCAGGCTGGTGAGCTCCGCAAACGCCGTCGTGGGCCTCACGTAGAGCTTCCTGTGCTTCTGCCTTCGAGAGGCATCGAAGCAACAAGCCGTCGTATGACTTTCGATACAACGTCTTGATGGTTGAATCATAGTAGAATCTCGTAGCATGTCTCCGAACAGACTCTCGCTCCTTTGCATCTTCGGGCAATACGCCGTATAGGACGTAATCGATGATCGGGAGGCGCCAATCCTCAGCACTGAGCTGATCTGGGACTTGATGGGTGGCGTTCGCTTCTGGAGCGTCTTTCAATCGAAAGAGCCTTCTGCTCGCCACTGTGACCCATTGGGTTATCCCTAATGGTTGAGCCAGGTTGGCTGCCAAAGAGGCGAGCGCGTCCGCATGTGTGTTCTTAGATCGCAACACGTGCTCAATGCGGAAACTCTCGAATGATTCCACTAGCGTGACAGCCGATTTGTGGAGTGGAATCAGGTCCTCGTTCCTAACTTCATATTCACCGGTCATCTGCTTGACGATGAGCTGGGAATCGCCGTAAGCCTCGAGATGCCTTATCCCTAGCTCTTTGGCCAACTCAAGCCCGATGAGTAAGGCATTATACTCAGCCACATTGTTGGTACATGGCTCTGTCAAAGAAAAGGCTCGGGGTAGTATGTGGTTATGTGGAGAAGTGAGGACTACCCCCACTCCTGCAACAATAGAGCCATCCGCAGTCGCGCGAGACGCGCCATCGAAGAACATCTGCCACACCTCCGGTAACAAAGTTACGTTGGCTTCGGGCTGTTCATCTGGCAAATCTTCAAGCAAGTCGGTCTTTGACCCCAGTGGATGACTGGCCATGAGATCGCAGATGGCCTGTCCCTTGACGGATTTTTGGGGCATGAATTGGATATCATACTGAGAGAGGAGAAGAGCCCACCTAGCCAGGCGCCAGTTCAACACTACGGGTTGTGTCATGAAGACCCGAATAGGGTTCATCCGGGAGATGACATGGATTGTCTGGCCGACCAGGTAGTGTCGCATCTTTTGGATGGAGAATACCAATGCCAAACATTCTTTTTCGACCATCGGATACCATTGTTCAGCCCCTTGTAGGGTCCTACTTAGGTAGTAGATGCCTTGCTCATGGCCCGCGTCATCATTTTGTGCCAAGATAGCACCCAGAGAATGCTCTATAGCCCAGATATAGATGAGAAATGGTCTCCCTGAAATTAGCGCAGCGAGGACTGGCGGATTCGAAAGGTAAGCCTTGATGTCCTCAAAGGCCTTTTGGCAAGACTCGTCCCATATGAAGGAAGTGCCTTTCTTCATAAACTTAGAGAACGGCTGACACTTGCCCAAAAGATTTGAGATGAACCTTCGGATGTAAGCCAATCGTCCTTGAAGGCCTCTTAACTCTTTAAGATTTTGGGGCGGCTGAAGCTCTTGAATGGCTCGCACCTTGTCTGGATCGATCCGGATCCCTTTCGTCGTGACGACGAAGCCGAGGAATTTACCACTAGACATCCCTAGAAATGACTTCGTGGGGTTCATCTTGAGCTGGTGAGTCCTCATGAGTTTGAACATCGTCCTTAAGTCTTGGAGGTGGTCACCTTTGTGGCGACTCTTCACGACCAGGTCGTCTACGTAGCATTCCACCGTTTTTCGCAGGTGTTCTCAAAAGATCGTGCTCATGGTGCGCTGATAGGTGGCGCCGGCGTTCTTGAGTCCAAAGGGCATGACCGTGTAGCAGTACACCCCCATAGGAGTGCGGAACGAAGTGTGTTTCTCGTCTTCGGGGTGCATTTTGATCTGATTGTACCTGGAGAAACCATCCATGAAAGACATCCTCTCAAATCCGCACGTGTTGTCAATGATGACATCCGTGATGGGCAAAGGAAATTCGTCCTTTAGGCACGCGACGTTGAGATCTCTGAAGTCGATGCAGATACGGATTTTACCATTTTTCTTCAGGACCGGAACAATATTGGTCACCCAGTCAGGATGTTGTTCCTCTCTGATGAAGCCGGATTCGATGAGCTTCTTCACTTCAGCCTCAATCGCCTCCATAATCTGAGGGCGAAAGCGCCTCTGCTGTTGTTTGACTGGCTTGGCGTCTGAGCTGATGTTGAGGCGATGCATGGCGATCCGCGGGTCCAAACCAGGCATGTCTTCGTAGTTCCACGTGAAGACGTCGATGTATTCCCGTATGAGGGCAATGAGATCTTCTTTTTCCTGGTAGGGCAGACTGCCGCTGATGAATATGGGCTTGGGATTTGCCTCAGTGCCTATGTTCACCTGGAAGATTTCGTCTTCGGTCGGTGGTTCCCGTTGCTCGAAGCGACTACTCCACTGGGCGTTAACATGGCGATCCCATGTCTCATCATAAAGTGGAAGTTGTCCATCCTCCGCCATTTCGGCAGGATCCATTGTAGCCATGTTGATTGTAAAGCTATCGAACAGATCCCTCACGCTGACATCCGAGTCCCACGCTGAGGTTACCGACGATCGATCTCTTGAGCACGCATAGTCGGAGTCCTTGTTGACATAACAGCACAGGTCTGATGGGGAAGAGGAGTAGCCTAAGCCCCTCCGAGTCCTGTTGAAGTAATTTGAGGGTTTACCCTTGGGCACGTGGGCAGGTCGGATGACCGTTTTGCGCCCTCGGCCGTAATTTAGGCCCTCTAAACACATGAGGTCATACCCCATGTTGCTCATCATGAGTTTGGCAACTTGGCTGTATTGCAAAAACTGAGGCGCTGGGTCCTCGTCTTCTGACTCGTCCCATATGGTGCGTAGGGGACTATCGATTCGGCCGAAAATAATATCTTTTTGATAATTATTTCGGGCTGGCACAACAAATACAGCTCGCGACGATTCAATCGACCGCGTTCTCGCGACGTATGACGACCATACTGGCATGTGCAGGGAGGGATCGCCACAGAGTTTTGCCCACGAGTCGTTGGGTTCATCGTCCTCAGATGTAGAACAAGGCGACACATAAGCAAAGTTGGACTTTTCATTCATGATAATCTTCTCCGCCTGAACGGCGTTGGTTACATGATGACTCTCATAACTGATTACAATTGACTCGAAGTCGTTTAGTATTAGGTTATCACCGTACTCAGGTTCGCTATCCGCCTCGTTACTGCTCCCCGGTTCTTCAACCGGTGGCTCGACGGGGTCCTGGTACAATAGAGAATCCGTGAAGTAATTCTCGACGCCTTTGAAGGGTTGTCTATCGGCAACTACTGTTTTCACACGTTCGTAATCGTCCACATACTTCAAGCATTGGTGAAGGGTGGATGGGACTATTCGATTGCCATGGATCCACAGGCGCCCTAAGAGCACGTTGTAGGAAGGCTCGGCATCGATGACGTAGCAGGTCACCTCCGTCTTCATGTCGCCTATTCGGCATTTCAGGTGGATTTTACCCAGCGGCCGCGTCCCCGTGGTGTTGAAGTCAAAAATGGTTGTGGTGGTCGAGGACAGACGTTTCGGCGGTATTCCCAGGTGCTTGATTAACTTCAGGGGTATAATGTTCAATGCGGAACCCGGGTCGACTTGGATCCGATCCACTTTCGCCGACCCGACGTATCCCGTGAAGTACAGTGGTCGATCATGGGATGTGCTCTTGATGAGCATGTCCTCAGGAGTGAAAGTGATGCACGGGACCCGTCTCTCTGAGACCTGGCAACAATTCGCACATTCTTGTTCCGCCTTTGTCTCTTTCGAGAAGTGGGTCGAGAATGCCTCTAGGTCCGCCAACGCCTCCTGTAGGGCCTCTCGGGTAGTCCTGGATAGCCTAAGGAGGTCCTACATGGTAATTCGCGCATAGATGCTTTTCAGCTGTGCGAGCACGTTGAACCAGAACGGTTGGTGGCTCGAGCTTGGTCCGTCTGGATTGGGAGGGGTTGTCGCGGCCGGCCTCACGGGAGGTCTCGCTGTGTCCTCCACCCTCGCGGGTATTCCTTCGCGAATTCCTTTCCTGCTCTCGTGGCGAAGACGCTGGTGTCTTCTTCGGAGTCGGTCAGGGCGGTTATCGCTGCGTTATCTCTATCTAGGATGGTAGAGATGACGTTGCAATGCTTTCCCTTGGCCTCCTTCGAAGGCCTTGCAGTCCATTGTTCATCGTTGAGGAGGTCTGGATGGACCCACATCACCTGCCCCGATGGCAGAATCTGCGGGACCAAACCTTTCTCCCTTTGGTTATGAGGATCGTCGTTGGTGATCTTCAAGACCGCCTTGGGGATAGGAACTACCCCTGCCGGAGCTCGAACCTCCGGAAGATCTGTCCCAAAGCTCAAGGTGATCATGTTCGTGGTCACCTGCTTTTGGACTTTCTCCTTCTTCAAGACCCCAGCGTCGTAGAGAGCTTGGAGCTTGGCTTTGAGGACATAGCACTTGGTTGTGTGGTGACCAAGGAATCTGTGATAGGCACAGTAACTTGGATCACCGGTTTTGTCCGCCTCCTAAGGCTTCGTGGCTTCTGGTAGTTTGATTCGACCGCTCTTGAGCAGTGTATCAAACGTTGCCACCACCTGATCTTCCTTGAAGTCGTATTGCCGCGGAGGGTGTTGCTCAAACTGTCTGGGCTTTGACCTTGGGGCAGCTTTTGGCGTTGGGGCGGAATCGACGGCTATGATCTCCTTTCCTCTCGTTCGAGGGGGATTCTTTGGCACAGTCGGCTCCGCAGCTCCCTTCTTAGGCTATGGCTCTTCGGCCTCTAGCCTCTTAATCATGTTCTTTACCTGTTCACCCTGACGCACCAGTTCCTTCCACATCCGGGTTTCCACCACGCTTATTTTGGATAGGATGTGGATCGCCAGGTTGTTGCGGCACATCTCGATCAGTGTTGACTCGGAGACTTGGTCCCGACAGTGGACTGATCGGTTCTGAAACCTTTTTAAGAAGTCGTTGACCGACTCCGACTTTCATTGTTTTTCGGCCAGGAGGGTGGCCATCAACACTTCCGTATCGTCGTCGAAGAAGCGGGCCAAAAAGAGCCTTTCGACGTCGGCCCACGATTTGATAGAGTCGGGTTCCAGCTTGCGGAACTATTCAAAGGCCACCCCTTTGAGGGTGCCTATGAATAGTCACGTGAGAATGGCGTCATTCCCCGTAAGGAACCCAGTCTGCGCCATGAAGTAGTAGATGTGCTGCGAGGGCGAGCCCTTGCCGTCAAATTGCACCAAGCTGATCGGCTTGAACTTCGCCGGGTATGGGACTGTATCCCATTCAATAGGGTAGGGACGGACCACCCCCAGCTTGTTCATGTTTTGCTGAAGCTTCAGCGCGTTAAGCTGGTCTTGGAACTCGTCGAACCTCTTATCACGGGTGCTATCACCGGTATGTGACGTCCCTAGCGACGTCTTGGAAGAGTAATCGGATTGCGGATTACTGTTATCTTCCGTTTCCGTCGCCGGACGGCGAGGAGGTACCCACTCCTTGTCCCCAGTTCGCCGGGGTAAGGGGTGTTAGGTTCTCTTCTTCTTTTTCTTCTTATTCATAAGTTGCTTCATCATCTCTCTTAGAGAGTCGATGGTTGCCTGTTGTTCCTCCAGCTTTTGAGCCACTGTCTGCTCGTGGGTGAGTTCCGTCATGTGTACCCTCGCAGGTATTTCCTGGCTCGAGTGTGAGGTTTGGGACGTGGCTACCGCCGAATGAACCTCGTCCTCTCCGTAGGAGGGGGTGCTAGGGCAGAGTAGTCAAACCCGATGCTTACCCCCTTTCGACTACGGGTACGCTGGTATATGCCGTCTTGTCCGTGTTGGGCAAACCGGAAGTTAGGTCCCAGAACGGAGTCCGAATCTGGGGAATCAGAAAGTATCCCCTTGCCCCTATTCGTCATATTGATTGTGGCGGACGGGAGCTCTAGGTCGTCGGTAGCGCGTCGTCTCTGGCGACGGCGTCTCTGACGGGTAGGCCTTGGTCGAGAGGGTCGCTGAGAGAGCCTCTCGAATACCGAAGGTTTCGTCGTTCCAACGCATTGACAGTCGGCGAGTACTGCGTGAATGAGTCTCTCGCAGTGGCACTGAGGATTAGTCTCATGTATAGCGCGTTTGTGAGTTAGGTACTCCCGAAGGTCTTCCGTGGGTGACTGGCGAATATCCCCAAGGTTTGACGGGTCGCCTAAGTGACCGCACGTGAGGATATGGGATGTACCCCCTGCCGTACACTGGGTGGAACGCTTCGAGGTAGGAGTTGGGTGAGTTTGTCTTGTCAGGCGAACTCTCGTGCTCGGGCGATCCCCAATATGCAGGTGAGGTCAACCCCCTGCTCACGCGGGTGAGCAGGCGAGGTATCGCCTGTGGGTTTTCCTACGAAGTTACCCGTCAAGTGGTTGGAGCAAGATCCGCCCACTTTTAGGGATTCGCTTGCGTGGGCAGACTCGCACGCTCATGGTGGTTCTTTCGCATCAGGGATGTGACCTAAAAAGCGAAGTTTCCCTGAGCGGGTGGCTCTATCTTTGTCCGTCGGTGCTCCTGACTTGGAGGGCCTTTCGGTGTAAAACGAGTTGCCTCTTCATCGGCCATGCTTCGGGCCTGTGTAGTAGTTCAGGCCGTCATATGAGACGAAGGCTCGAGCCTTTTGCCAAGCGAGCGCCTGCCGTCGCCGCTGGCGAGCTCTCCCAGAGGGAGGAGCGCCATTTTGGGCTGCGGCAGCATGGTCCGTACCAGAACGAATGGGTGTTTCGTCCCGGGCGGGCGTCGCTGAGGGTCGTTTGGCGACCCATCTGGTGAGATTTTACCTCGTGCTCTCGACCTGTGGCTTGGCCCCGATCGATTTTGGAGTAGGTTCTCCCGACAAGACTCGGGTAGAGCCTTCAGGCGTGGGAGCTTTGACCATCTGAGGTCGGCTCCTGCGCCCGACTCCGTGGCGTTTGCGGGACGCATCGCCACCGGAAGAGGAAGAAGACAAGTATTCTTCGTACTTGGCTTGGTCGAACTCAATCTCCAGGGACTCTACGGTCGTCCCAACAACAACCTCATCGAACTGAGCTACCACATTTCGCTAGAGGAAACAGCTTCTCCCACTGTGGTCGCCATCTTCTGTAGGTGTAATTTTTGATCTCCCGAAAACAAGGAACTTCGTTTGTATTGATAAGAAGGCTTATTACAAACTAATAATCAAATGATTACAATAGAAGCAGAGGGAAGGCCCTCTTTGTTTAATCGCGGGGACTTTAAGGTAGCTACAGGATGCTTCGCTCGGTGCTTGTGCCGAGTCTGCTTCCCTTGGACGATTCGACTGAGGTTGTCGGAGAGCTTCAGTACTCAGTAGAAGCTCAGGGTGAGGGAGCTCGTCTCTTCTGGCTTGCCGGCGATCGGGGCTCGGAGCTAGGAGATGGCGTTGCAATGCAAGGATATGCAAGAAGCCCCTTTTTCCTTTTGATTGATCAATCGATCGATCTCCCTTAAGGTTGCTGAAAGAAGCCTTTAAATGGGAGAGAGACAGTTTGGCTGTTCCTGGAATTATAGGATGTGACCATACATTGTTCAGAGATATCCTGCTGTTTCTCTGTGCCGCGATCGGTCATTCGAGGAGCCGCATGTTGTGTCACGTCGCGCAGGAGTAGGAAAGCCCCTCCTCGTATCGGTGACAGTGGCAACCAGATACTTGAGTGGATCTGGCCAACTCATCGAGCGCCGGCGGCTTTCGCCCTTTGCTTGGACGAGTGAGGTAAGCAGCATTTATGAGGGCACAGGCTGCCCTGGCAGCCATCTGCTTACCCACGCTGCGAGCCACCGAGTGGCTACCTGACGGTCCTGGGGTCCTGTGCCCCCTCCCCTCTCCCTATGTCTTGATAGAGACGGGAGAATGGACGTCTCGTGCCTGAGTGGGCTTAGACAGCTCGCTGTGCGCGGACGGCTTCAGTTCTTGACTCTGATGGTTGAGGTGAACCGCATTTATGAGTATGCAGGTTGATCTGACGCCTGTCTGCTCGCTCAGATTGTGGGCGGCCATCTGACGAGCTTAGAGCACTGTGCCTTCTCCTTCGGGTTGAGAGAGGCGGGAAAGCCCATCTCAGCACGTGGGGTAGCAGATGCTTGGCCCTATTGGCGGCCTTAAGGTTTGCTGGCAGATTTGATTGTAGACTTGCTCGGGCGAGTTGCGTGGCTTTGGGCGACTTTCCCTTACTGGCGGATTTCTCACTAGTCCACGGTGGTATTTTTTTTACCGTCTACAATGACTTATTCGACCAATTGCAGGAAGCGTAGTGTTTCTCAAAGATTGATCTTCGATCTGGTTATCATCAGTTGCACGTTCAGGAGATGGATATTCCCAAGATCACCTTTTTGACTCTATATGGGTCTTTTGAGTTTCTTGTTATGCCATTTGGGCTGACCAATACACCCATAATATTCATGGACTTGATAAATTGAGTTTTCTATCCATACCTGGACTAGTTCATGATCATCTTCATCGACAACACCCTCATCTACTCAAAGTCAGAGGCTGAGCACGAGCAGCATCTTTGATTAGTATTGCAAACTTTGTGGGAGCACCAGTTGTATGCTATGTTTAGCAAATATGAGTTTTGGTTTTCAGATGTCAGATTTTTAGGCCACATCATTAGCAATGAGGGCATTGCAGTTGATCCAGCTAAAGTCGAGATAGGTTGATTAGGAGCTACCAAAGACTGTTACAGATATTCGTAATTTCTTAGTGCTTGCGGGCTACTATAGGAAGTTCATTCAGGATTTTTCAAATGTTTCTACTCCACTGACACGCCTTACGAAGAAGGGTGTTCAGTTTGTTTTGGGGCAGAGTGTCAGAAAGCCTTTGAGACTTTGAAGTCTAAGTTGACTACAGCACCAATATTGATTATTCCTAGTAGTGACAAGACCTTTGTTGCCTATACAGATGTGTTGGGTCCTTTTGTTTTGATAATGATTAACAAATAATTTACAACTAATGTTGTTTGTCTAGTATGTGTGTTTTGTATTTATTCTAGGCAAACAATATGTTTGAGGTTGGAAGGATTGAGCCTTCACGATCACATCAAATGGAGGTTGGCGGAATATCGGTATGAAGCCATTACACATCAAGTCATATTCAAGATCAAACTTCATCCGTAACCAAGTCGAGCTTATTGAAGACCTTCATCAAGCTTGGGTATATAGTTTATAGTGTTTGTAGTATAGGTTTATACTTGTGTGTTAAATACTTCAAGCTCATATTAATCACACACACATATTTGTTGATTTTATATAAACATAGGTTTTTTTATGAAAATATTGTTTTATTAGTTTGTAGACTTCAATAACAATTTATACATATTTTATTAAGTCTATAAAATCAGTTTATAAAGTTTTAAAACATGGTTTAGTCAAAATGTCAAAACAAGTGTGTTTTATTTTCATGTTTTGGACTATTTTGAAAATAAAGAGTTTTCACATTTGGGAGGTGATTTTTGAAAACCAGTTTTTGTAACATGTGTATTATCATGTCTACAATCATTTTCTAAAGTTTTATATTTTTTGAATTTGTTTGCTATTTTTAAAAGTAGTTTAAAAATCAGATTTCTTCTTTAAATAGGCCGTATACTTGTTATCAGTCGACTGGTCAGTCGATTGATGCAATCAGTTGACCGATCAGTCAACTGATAAAAGTGTCTATAGTTACCAAAAGTTTCTATTTTATTTTGATCGACTGACCAGTCGACTGATGAGGTCATCAGTAGATTGATAGAGTCAGTCAGTCAACTGATGAGCTAGAAAACGCCTCAACAGTTAGCTCATCAGTCGACTGATGAAAGCCGTCAGTCGACTTATGAAAGCCGTCAATCGACTGATGCTATAACAACTAGTTTTTTTAGCCTTTTCTAGTTTTTGGTTTTTGGTCTTTTTGCCTTATTTTCTCTTGGCTTTGGGATCCTATAAATACCCTCACATATCCTCAGTTTTGTTTGACAAGAAGAAAGTTTTTAAACTAGTTTACAAGGGTTTTAATTTTGGTTTTAGTTTGTTTCAAGAGTTTAGTTTGTGAAGAAATTTTCACAAGAGCAAAGAGGAGATCATCCTTTGGTGTTTGAGCTTCAACTCATCTCTCTCTCACTCTTGTCATTTATTGGAGAAGTTTTCTAAACTCAATCTAGCTTTACATTTATATTGTTTGATATTAATTCATTAAGCTAGTATTTATATTGAGTTTAGTTGATTTTATTTACTCATTGTTTACACATAAAACCATTGAGCTTATGGTATTTTCATACATTGTATAATTTGGGTTGTGGGATTTGTGTGACATTGAGTGTGAGCCTACATTGTGTTCTCATCTATTGTAGAGAATAAATTTATATTTGTGAGCTTCATTGTGAGTTGCACATTGTATTACACTTGGACACCGAGAGAAATGGTTGGTGAGAGACGAGGTCGGTTCCAAGAGGAGTGGGTCGGTAGTAAAGCCTAGTGAGAGATGGTAATTCCAAATACTTGAGGAAGGTGACATAGGCTAGGCTAATACTTAGAGGGTGTGAAGTATAATTGCAAGTGTGTAAGTTATAAAGTTTTTGGTGAAGTAGAAAACCGATTGTTGTATTAAGCTATAATTGTGAGGTTCACTTTGTATTACACTAGTACACCAAGAGAAGTGTGTGGTGAGAGACGGGATCGTCCTAAGAGGAGTGGGGTAGGTGATAATGCCTAGAAAGAGATTGTAATTCCTAACACTTGAGGGAGATACGGGCTAGAGACTAACACTTGAGGTGGTAGTTAGTGTAGTTACATTGTGAGATTGTGAACGTTGATCGGTGAGCGTTGAAAACCGACATTGTGAGGTGTAAATATTTTTCGGGTAAGCGTAGAAAACCCAGTGTGATAGTGGACATCTCCTCGAGGTGAGGAGCGGAGACTAGGTCGTGGAGACCGAACTCCGTGAACATATCGTTTGTTTGTAATTGCATTGGTGCACTTATTTTTATGTTCATATCTTATATTGCCTTTGTATATTACTTGTTATTTATATTGCCTACTATCTAGTTTATATTGTTTACCCTTATGTTACTTGTATATCCTTGCACATATATTGGTAATATATCATTCTTGCTAGGATATATTTGTTAATAAGTTTTTAATTAGCATAAATTAGATTAGATTAGCATAAACCCTATTCACCCCCTCTAGGGTTCCTTCCTAGTGGCATTAGGGTGCTTACAATTGGTATTAGAGCAGTTTCAGGATGCATCGTTATCGTGGTCTAGGAGGCATTTTGATGCAGACTCAAAGAGTGGTTGTATACATTTCACAGTAGTTGTGGACTCGTGAATAGAACTATCCTACGCATGATTTGGAGTTAGCCGCAGTGGTATTCGCACTGAAGACGTGGAGACATTATCTTTATAGAGTTCAGTTTGAACTGTTTATAAATCATCAGAGTCTAAAGTACCTCTTCTCTTAGAAGGAACTCAACCAGATGTAGTGGCGATGGGTCGAGTTCATTAAGGATTACAAGTTCGCAGTGCAGTATCATCTGGGGAAGGCGAACGTCATAGCTGATGCTTTGAGTAGGAAGCGTCGTCACAGGATTGCAGCTTTGAGTTGTTCATAGTATCGAGACCTATACACTCAGCCAGTTTGATTTTAGGCCATAGATTAGTGGATGCAACGCATTTTTGCGAGCGTTAGCTGTATAGCCATCGTGGATGGACAGAGTGATCAACGCTCAATTACAGGACTCTTGTATTCAAACCCAAAGGGATTAGATTTTTAAAGAGCCCAAGGTAGATTGGACCATCGAATCAGATAGGGGCCTTCGAATGAAAGGCCGACTAGTGGTGCCGAATATTCCTCAGTTAAAGAAGGAATTATTTGATGAGGCACATCGCACCAGGTACACAATGCATCTAGGCACAACTAAAATGTACAAGGACCTAAAGAAACATTTTTGGTGGAGCGACATGCGTAGGGATATCACAGAGTATGTATCTAAATGCTTTATCTGTCAGCAAGTAAAGGCAGAATATCAGAGACCCGCGGGAACCCTATAGCCTTTACTGTTCCTGAGTGGAAGTGGACAGATATCTCAATGGATTTTATTGTAGACTTGCCGAGGTCTAACAAAGGGAACAATTCGATTTGGGTGATTACTGATAGATTGACAAAGTCGGCACACTTCTTGATGGTTAAGATGACACACGGTGGAGACTTTTGCGAGGATCTTCATTCGAGAGATTGTGAGACTACATGGAGTTCTAGAAACGATTGTATCAGATTGAGGCTTAGTTTTTACATCCCATTTCTAGAAGAATTTCTAGAATTCTTTCGACAAACAGCTATCATATAGTAGTATTTTCCACCCGCAAATAGATGGCCAAACGAAGAGAGTTAACCAAGTGTTGGAGGACATATTGCAGGCATGTATTATCGATTTCTAGGGTAGCTGGGAGGATCATATTCCATTGATTGAGTTTGCATACAATAATCGTTATCAATCTACTATAGGCATGGCTCCTTATGAGGTGTTGTACAGGAGTCCTTGTAGATCCCCGATTTATTGGCAGAGCCGGAGGACAGTTTATTACTTAGGCCAGAACTCGTGAGACAAATTTCAGAGAAGGTAGCATTGATTCGAGAGTGCATTCTTACAGCCCAAAGTCGGCAAAAGAGTTATGCAGATCAGAGGCAACGGCCATTAGAGTTTCGGGTTAGAGATTATGTATTATTAAAAGTATCGCCGATGAAGGGTGTCCAATAGTTTAGCAGATGGGGAAAGCTTTCCCCGAGATACATTAGACCGTTTAGGATTGTTGATCGTGTTGGATCTGTTTCGTATCGACTTCATCTTCCAGCGTCGATGTCTGGAGTGCGTGATGTCTTTCATGTTGAGATGCTCAAGAAGCATTTATGCGATGAAGAGCAGCAAAGAGTGATTGATGCGCCCGATTTAGAGCTCCAGGCGGATTTGACCACCATTGAAATTCCAGTTTGAATTCTTGTTAGAGAGGACAAGAAACTTAGAAATAAAGTAATCCTATTAGTTAAAGTGCAGTGGAACAGGAAATGAGCTGCGGAAGCTTCTTGGAAGTGCGAGGAGGATATGCGTCGTGACTACCCACACATGTTTGAACAGGTATAATGTTAGCTATGATATTGTTGTGTTCATTTTATCTTTACAGCCACATTTACATTTAACGTTGGAATGTGGGTATTAACACTTCCTAATCATTCGGAAAATATGGTATATACATGGGGGTGCCTTGTTTGGATTTTTTCGCCCGACGTACAAGCTCTGTTTAATTAGGGGTTAAGTGGGAGTATTTATATTTCAGATGTTAAGTGTAATCTTTGCTTATGTGGTTCATAATTGGATATTAATGGTACAAGGTATGTATATGAGGGTTTTTTTATCTGGATTATCCTCTTAACTGTGACGCCCCTGGGTTCACACGAGACTGCAGTCCAAGGTGAAACTAAGAATGTCAAACCTGCCATGCACCACACCATACAATTACATGTTTCACCATTATAATTACTACCTCTCTAGTAGAGTTAATAACAGGTGTATGTACAAAAGCAAGAAAAAGGTAATACGGGAATCAACAGATGAAATAATAGAGATCAAATTAATATTCCATCATCTAGCATACTGAAGTACAAGTCGACGTCCAAAATAAATAAACTGAAGTACTCAACAAGTCTCAAATACAAAATGTCTGATAAGAGGAAATAAGGCACACAACCTTTACAACTTCTAGAATAAAACTCTCAAATGTCTAAACAAAAGTCTACAGTGGAGCTCAAAAGAAAATATAACTAAATAGACAGCTGAAGCTAAAATGCATCACCATCAACCTGCGACTTTTCGAGCTCCTGGCTCATTACCTGAAAGGGGGAGGGACAACGAGCGTCAAAGCGCTAGTGAGCAACATCACAACCAACCCCAAGGAAAAGGGCTCGTTGTATACAGAAAAAATATAGTTAATACATATATATATGAAATCGCTGATCCTATTTAGGTCATTATAATGTGAGCATAAGTACGTCGAACGAAATAATCCAAACAAGGAAACCCTCATGTATATACCATGTAGCTCAAATTGTAATTACCTACGTATAAGAGGATTTTAGGATTTTAGGATTTAGGAAATTACAACACGCGCATAGGTACGTCGAGCGAAGTAATCCAAACAAGGAAACCCTCTTGTATATACCTTGTATCTCAAATTGTAATCCCTAAATACCAAACCCAAAATCTAATATGAGAAACAATAATATAAAAAAAGACAATCTCATCTCAGAACTTAATTACAGTGTCATGTCACAACTCATATAAGTGTCATGTCCAGTCTATACAAGTATAAGTGTCAACTCAAGATCTAAACTGATGTCCAACACATGGACAAATAGGTAAATGTCCAACACGAGGACTAAAAAGGTTTATAGTCCAACACGAGGACTTCAATGGATTATAGTCCAACACGAGGACTGAACAAACTGTGTAATCGATGAGATAGGTGGAAAGCTATACCTATACGAATTTCACACGCTCCTCGGTGTGTAAACTTAAACTCGTGTCCGCATGTCATCTCACATGTAAAGATACAAGTTAAACAATAATTTCTAATATCCATTATTCAAGGTGACTCCTCGTTCATATTAAAGCATGCAACATCAAATAAACAAGCAATAGCAGTTTCAGTTAAACTGAAACAACCCAAACTGATCCAAAACCAAGGAAACTGGAAAATTCCTCATCAGTCGACTCATGAGTCGACTGGGATTGGTCGACTCATTGGTCGACCAGAACAAAACACAAAACTGTTAATTTTCCCATCATTCGACTCATTGATCGACTCAGCAGTCGACTCATAAGTCGACTCATGAGTCGACTCATTGGTCGACTGAGCAGAAAATTCCCAGTTTTGCTGCATACGATGGTAATCTGCAAAAACATTAAACTAAAGTTCTTTTTCATCATGTCAAGCAACATATTTCTGATTCTAACACATGAATATCAACAGAAACGAGAGATTTGCATGTAATATCTTACATTAAAACCCTAAACATATTTATGCATGTTTAAAAAAACGTATTGAAAACATTAAATCACATGAAACCCATGTTTAAAACTAATTCCAGATCTGGATCTACATTACTAAAACGTTGGTGAGCTTTTTACTAAGTGAAAAATATAGATCTTGCACAAAAATAACGTAAAGCATCTATTTTTATGCACAAAAATACGTTTTAGGCTCAAAAATCTGAAATAAAAACTCAAGAGAACTATACAAACAGTGGGTGAGGGCTGGGCGAGATGTTACTCGCCTCTGATATGATGCACAAACTCTTGGATCTACCAAAGCACGATCTCCTCCGCTGCCCTGCCCGAAATCTCATGCAAACTCCTTCGAGAACTCTAAAATGTCAAAATCTGAGCTAGGGTTTGAGAGGGAGAGATGGGGGCCAGGGTTTTGAGTTCTGAAGGTGTTCTCGGGTAGGGGATATCCTATATGAGCGGTCAAACCTGATACAAAACCGAACAGACCCGCAAACTAAAAGAGAACCCGAAATCAGTCCGTAAGTCGACTCATTGGTCGACTCATAAGTCGACTCAGCAGACATTATTCTAGACTCGTGCATGTTTTATTATTCTGCCAAAACCAATGCACAAAACTCTATGAAACTACACTCATACATATCTAATAACTTATTATCAAGTATATATATGACCTCAAGTCATTTACTATAATAGAATTATTTATCACCAATTATTCACATATACTACTAACAAAAATATAGTGTTTTACATTTGTAGGCGTATAAAACTACTTATAGGTTCCTTAACACAGCTCGACACGGTGATTCGACAAACCAAAGAACCATCGGGCGATGAATCCAAGAATGATCGTTAAACCACAATATCGAAGCCAAGTGAGACGCGACGAAGCGGATTAACGAGGCGACGAGGTTAACGAATCACACGCAAACAACGGAATACTTCTAATCGCGTGCACAATTAAGCTAACGGGTCGATGAATCAACGAATCATCCAACCGTAGAGTTCACCACATCAATCAAGATCAGGAGAGGACTCGAACGAATCAAGATCAAATCAAGATCGGATCCGAACTCAAACTCGAACACCAAAGCGGATTTACTGCCAAATCAGGATCCGGACTGCCAAATCAGGATTCAGATCAACAAATCAGAGTCCGGATCAACAATGAGGTTCGAATTAACTGCAAAATCGGAAAATATCAAAGAGGCAAAACACCAAACACCTGGAAGACTCGGAAAAAGCTAAGTCACCGAGGTGGCTCGGCAACCGAGCCACCACTTGGTGGCTCGGCAAGCCACCACCTGGTGGCTCGGTGGCTGAGCCACCAGGAGGTGGCTCGGTGGCCGAGCCACCTCTTGGTGGCCCGGCGCCTTGGCCACCTGTGCCAAGGCACAGGTTTGAGTGCTTATAAATAGGCTAGGGGGGCTCATTTTTGAGAGGTTGGAATTTGGAGAGCCGAAACTCTGCTGGATTGAGAATTGGACTTGAACTTTCGGAGCTTTGAAGATTCAACTTCCAGATCTGGTTCTTAGCGATCATCCACGCCAAATAAGGCAGGAGTTCAAGAGAGATCAGATCTGAGATCTACACGGATTTCCTCCGGATCAAAACTTGGCCTTTGATCCTGAGAAGAGTCTCGATTTCGCTTGGTCGATTTCGATAACTAGGGCTATTATTTCCTTGGCGAAATAATCCCCTTAGCTGTTATTTCCTTCGTGAGATAACACCTGCTATACCGTGTAGATCCGACCAGATCAAGATCACGCGGTGGTCCACGGATTAACCCCGGCGTAGGCAAAGAACCCACAAAAGCAAGAGACCGCAAAACAGGATCTTGCGATTTGTTCCAAATAAAAAGGAAAGTTGTAATCTTTTTAGATTTTTCTTTGATTTTGTTGTAACCGGATCTTATAAAAAGATCGGATCTTTTGTAACCGATAAACTATTGCTTAAGAGAACAATGATGTCAATGAAAACAACAATTTTTCCCACGAACAATCTGGCGACCACAGTGGGAGTCGACGATCTCGCTGCCGAGATCGAAGCGTCGCAACCGCGGATCTTGATCCCAGTCGAGGAGGAGGTCGAGTACGAATTCGACCAACAAAAGTTCGAGGAGTATCTGTCATCCTCATCCGGATCCACCTCCCCCCGCAAGTCCAAGAAATTCTCCTCCAGGAAAAAAGTTTGTTGGTATGAAGAAGTAGAAAATACCAACGAAGATCTCACCCCGATCGATGCCAAAGTTACATCGGGTGAGGTTCTACCAACCTCCAACTAGGTCAGATCTGTTTTGGCCAACTCTTCCGTCGTTGAGGGCGTGGTGACTCTCTCAAAGAGAGCCCACCAGAGGTAACGTCAACGCCTGGCGTGACAACACGCGAAGGCAATGGAGTCCGTTGATAGAGTCCGCTACAAGGCGGATCTGAAGAACATAAGAGGCAAACAGCCTTAACAACCGATGAACGGCAACTCTTCCAAGCCGCTAACGATGGAATGGATCCGTGTCAAACGGAATCGTTCAACGCTTGAGGAGCACATTCGGAAGCGTCGCGCACTGTCGGCGCAGGCACGGGCTCAAGTCCAAGAAGCTCGTAGAAGACTGCAGAAGGAAGTGGCCAAGAAGCCGCCACCAACCCGCCAAATATGGAGGCCAAAATCTGAAGCGGCGATTCAGCCTCCAACACAAGTTCAACCTCCGGCGAACCAACCTAAGTCGTCGATAGTTGTTTCGGGAGATCCCACAGAACCATCCCGAGGAAGGAGGTCGGTTTTGGAGCGCCTCGGTCCACTTCCCAAAGCTCCAGTTCAAGAACGTTTGGGCCCAATAAAGAAGCCCCGAATAATGCATCATGCTGGGGGTCGCCGCAACCCTCAACATGACAAAGAGATCACGGCAATAATGCGCACCAGTTTGCGCATTGAAGTCGAGGAGCCCGTCGAAAACTCACGCCCACAAAGGTGTGTTTCGAGACGAGTGACTCTTGAGAGCCCAAAGAAGGCAGTTCATCCTCAGAAGGAAACATTATCATCTGATGATGACAGCGTTATACCTGAGAAATCGTGCCAACACATGATAGGTTACTCCGACCTTCAAACTGACGAGTTGTACTATCGTGTTGGGGGTATGAGTAAAACCAGAAAAAGGAGTCCTCGAAAACCAGAAACTCAGTGCCCCTGTTCCAAACTCATTTGGGCAGTATTGTCTGAGTACAGATGCACCAGTGCAGTCCCCGAAAGAGTTTTGGTTTTTGAAAGACTCAGTACCGAAACGCCAAAACCAAGGCCTAGGCGTTTCTGACGAAGAAGAACGGTGGTTGAAGATGGAGAATTTCCGAGGGTCACCACTAATATGACCAGCAAAAGGACATCGACACAGGGTAATCCCGAGTCGATTCCGGAAATACCTCGGCGTGTAACTCGTCTACAGTCCGGAGCCATCATACGAGCAACCTATGGTAGGGTTCGGATAAGACTGCCTTCAGAAGACGAAGAATCGGATGCTGGCTCTGCAGTCGCATCAGATAACACAGTATCCAGCGAAGGACAACCCCGCGAGTCATTTATGATAAGCGCGGAACAAGTGGCCAAGATGCTCGAAGAAGCCATGGCCAAACAACAGGAGAGCTTCAGGTTCGAGATGCAGATAGCCATGCAGAATATGAGAGAAATGCATGACCAACAGATCCAAGCACTGACAAACCGGCAAGGCGAGCCAAGTCGTCGTAACCAGGTTAATCAGGAAGATGAGGACATGCGGATGAAGCTCACAATGCCAATAATCCTCCCGTCAATGCAGGGGGTGGTAATGAGAATGCTAACGAAGATACAGGTGAAAGTTTGAAGATCAAAATCTCGAGAGCAAAATCAATACGTTGATTTCCGCTCAAGAGATGAAGAAGACAGGCATTCCTTGTCCATACCCGAGAGAATGGGAATCGATCCCGTATCCGGCGAAGTTCAACTTAATCAATTTCACGCCGTTTGATGGGAAGGGTTCACCCACTCAGCATGTGATTTACTTCAAATCACACTTAGGGGTTATTTCTGGTAACGAACCTCTGATGGTACGGTCCTTCATTGGCACTCTTCGTGGAGCCGCCTTCGATTGGTATCGCCGCCTCAAGCCAGGAAGTATGAATAGTTGGGACGACATGGAGACTAAATTCTTCACCAACTTCTTCAATGACGACACCGAGATATCCATCGGGTCGTTGCTCGACGAGAAACAGAAAGATGGGGAATTAGTTGATACCATCGTCAAAAGGTTCCAGAACAAGGCGATGAACTGTTGGGACCCGATCACGGAGGAGTTCATTCTCCAGACTTGCTACAATAACCTCGCATTGGACGTGTTGGAAGCAATGGGGACAGCACCGTCCAAGACGTGGAAGGATTTGAAGGTCCGAGGGGAACAAGCCGAGCGATTCCTCAGAAGGAAGAAGGCGGAGAGAGGCCAACAGGCGACGAATGCTCCAACGCAGAATTTCAACCCAAGGGGGAAAGGTAAGGCACATGCTAATACAGTTGATGCTAATCAAACTTTCCAATTGCAACCTCAGCAATAGCAGCAGCGGCAACAACG
Organism: Asparagus kiusianus; assembly: GCA_022839385.1. Classification (NCBI taxonomy): domain Eukaryota; kingdom Viridiplantae; phylum Streptophyta; class Magnoliopsida; order Asparagales; family Asparagaceae; genus Asparagus; species Asparagus kiusianus. Next base: position 21,946 of record BQKN01052740.1, on the reverse strand, counting down.
GCCTCAGAAGCAGAAATTTTCGGAGCCAAGGTTTCCTAAAGTGTACTCCTTCAAAGATGACGAAGTTCCCGGCATCTTTAAGTATTTGTTGGAAAATAATAAAATCCAGCTGCCGGCGATCGTGGATCAAGAAGGGGCTAGCAAAATGACGGATCCGAAGTATTGCGCATACCATAGAGCGGTCCATCACCCTACAAGGTCATGCTATCATCTCAAGGACAAGATCCAGGCGTTAATTGATGTGGGCGTCATAACCCCGAAGACGTCTAAGAATGTAGGAGCAAATGCAGTGTCAATCAGCTTTGGATTAGTACCACAACATGGTTTGAGCCAAAACGCATCACCAAAGTGGGAAGGAAGACAGTAAACGACGACCCATACGGACAGCGCCAGAAAGGACTTATGCCACACACAGCCCCAAATGGCGAAATCCTCTGGGTCCATCCTGATCTTATTGAGGACGATCAATGGGTGACTTCCTCTACTAAAAAGGGTAAAGGCAAGTCCTGCAATGCTACTTCCGCAATCTTCGAAGAGGATGGTGATGAATCTCCTACCTTCCCGCTCTCCGAAGAAGAACATAAAGTTTTTGCCACTAGAAGCGGAAATCAATACCACTTTAACTATCCATCGCCTAGTGATCAGCTAGCTGAGCAGGGGGTGACTAAATGGGGACCAGCCAAAACTCTCGCGGAGCTGGGGGTGATTGCGGCTCCTAAACCGGTTGAAGAAGCTCGACGACAGCCGGTTGATAAACAGAAAGAAAAGAGGCCCCAAGAGGTGCAGAATCCGAAGCAGTCTCGTTTCAATCGTCCGATTGGAAAAGATAAACCGGAGAGCTCGAACACTCCGTGAGTTTTTGATATTATGGCTCAACTAGACAACATTCCAGCACGGATAACACTGTATGAGTTGCTGCGGTTGTCTAAAGAAACCAGGGAAGCCTTGCAAGAAGCCCTGGCCAATTCAGAAGTGTTCCTTACTCAGGTCAAGCTGGTACCTGAAGAGCCAGAACCGTTAGTTCAACACTGCAATATAGCGGCTAAAAACCTTCCCTGCATTACCTTCACCAAAGAGGATATGCAGACGAAGAATTCGAACCATGATCGACCCCTATATTTCATCGGGTACATTGGCTCCAGCGAAGTCAACCGAATCCAAGTGGATCCAGGTTCCGCTGTGAGTATTATGCCGCTTCGCTTGATGCATAGCCTCGGCATTCCAGTTAGTAAGTTGGCGTCCACAGGCATTGTTATCTATGTATTCAACACTAGCGGGTCAAGACCCTTGGGCAAGATCAGGATAAAATGTCAAATGGGTGATCTGAAGACGGAGGTCACATGTTACGTGATTGATGCTGAGACATCATATAACTTACTACTGGGTCGACCTTGGATCCATAGTAACGTTATAATTCCTTCTACTCTCCATCAGTGTTTGAAATATGTCGACACTGATGGTAAGGTCAGGACGGTGGTCGCGGATAAGCAACCATTCAAAGGGTTTGAGAATTATTTCACTAATTCTCTCCTTTATGGTAACGAATCCGATACTGAACCATCGGCCCAGGGCACGGACAGCGGAGAAGAAGCTGATACCGAAGCCGGATTCGATTACAATGGAGGTTTTGTTTTAAATGACATTGTACCCTTTGTAATCAATCTTAACGATGAACAATCGTCAGATGGCAGTTGTAACTGGCAACTTGCCAATAATGAAATAAATGATGATTTAGAGTACTCACTGTCTCTTGATGATGTGATAAAGGGATTGTATGATAATCCCGATTTATATTATACGCCGCTTCGATCGTCTTATATAACAAAGAAACACCTCCAGCATTCTTTCAGAACAACCCTGATCGTTCCTGCCAAAATAGGAGGCGAAAAAGAAGTGATTTATGGTAAAGGAGAGAGTTTTCCATTACCTGATCATTTCTTAAGGGAAGATGAGAATGATGACAAACCTGGTCGACATTTATCTAAGTATAGTCCGGAAGCGCGCAAGCTCATAGAAAAACAGGGATATGATTTCACACTCGGAGAAGGTTTATACTTCGATCGAGGTTCCCGCATTCCAGCCAAAGCAGCATATGTACCAAAAGGGAAACCGGATGATTATTATAAATTCAGACGAGGATTAGGGTATGTCTCTTCTTCAGAAGACGAGTGTTGCCGGTTAATCAATAACCAATCATCTAAGCAATACAAGGATGGGTACTCGTCATATTCCTCAGCTTAGGACTCCGACACTAGTCTTGGAGAAATGTTCAAAAAGCTGATGTCGCACATGACCACGGTTGATCCTGCGACGATACAAGACGACGATCAAATGCCAACGTGGGAAGACCCTTGGGTTCATCACCTGAACATACAGTATGGTGATAGGTTTGAACAAAGGGAACCCCCCCACTGAAGATAAAATAGTCCAAATCAACATGGGCGATGAGGCCAACCCAAAGCCCATATTCATCAGCGATAGTCTTCCCCCAAATGAGAAGGAGGAATTAATTACTCTCATCAAGGAATACATTGACGTCTTCGCTTGGAACTATGAGGACATGCCAGGGCTTAACCCCAATGTGGCAATGCACCGCCTCGATATCAAGTCTGATGCCAAACCTGTCAAACAACAGTAAAGACGGTTTCGTCCGCAGATTATGGAAGCCATTAAGGCAGAGGTTAAAAAATTGATCGATTCAGGATTTATCCGAGAGGAGCAACATCCAGATTGGCTAGCCAATATTGTTCCCGTCATGAAGAAGAACGGTAAAATCAGGATTTGCATCGACTTCAGGGACCTGAATGCGGCATGTCCAAAAGACGACTTTCCTCTCCCAATCACGGACGTAATCATCGACAATACGTGCGGATTTGAGAGAATGTCTTTTATGGATGGCTTTTCAGGATATAACCAAATCAAGATGCACCCGGATGACGAGAAGCATACAGCGTTCAGAACACCCCTTGGTGTCTTCTGCTATACGGTGATGCCTTTCGGTCTAAAGAATGCAGGCGCCACGTACCAACGAGCAATGATGAAAATTTTCCAAGAACATCTCAGGAAAACAGTCGAATGCTATGTTGACGATTTGGTTGTAAAAAGCCACAACAAAGAAGATCACATCAATGACTTGAAGACGATGTTCGATCTCATGCGGAGTCATTAATTGAAGATGAACCTCACTAAATCCTTCCTTGGAATGTCCAGCGGAAAATTCCTTGGATTCGTCGTCACCACTAAAGGCATACATATTGATCCTGACAAGGTGAAGGCGATACATGAACTGTAACCCCCGAGAAATTTAAGAGAACTCAGAGGATTGCAAGGGCGTTTAGCTTACATTCGGCGGTTCATCTCAAATCTTTCTGGGAAGTGCCAACTATTCTCTAAGCTAAACAAGAAAGGTGTGTCATTCATTTGGGACGATGCTTGCCAAAAAGCACTCGAAGATATCAAGACATATCTGACGAATCCTCATGTTCTCGTCGCACCAAAATTAGGTAAACCGTTCTTAATTTACATCAAGGCGATGAACCATTCGATAAGTGCTTTATTAGCATAAGACGATGATAATGGTCATGAACAGGCAGTCTATTACCTAAGTCGGACTTTGGTAAGTGCTGAGTCTCGATATCCGATGATTGAGAAAGAATGCCTCGCATTGGTATTCGCGGTACAAAAGATGCGGCATTATTTGGTTGGACAGACGATTTACGTTATCTCTAACGTTAATCCAGTACGGGTATTTATGACGCAACCGGGTTCGATGAATTGGCGGTTAGCGAAGTGGGCCCTTCTCTTGTCCCAGTATGATTTGCACTTCAAACACCAGAAGTCGGTCAAAGGACAAGCGATTTGTGATCTTTTGGCGGCAAACCCGAAAACGGATACGGCAGAAGTATATGATGATTTGCCGGATGAAACCCACGAGGTTAACACCACGCCACATCAACAAGTGTGGCAATTGTACTTCGATGGTGCTTCGAGAGCAGCTAATATGGCAATAACCCCTGGATGTTCTAAAGTCTCCTCCGGAATTAGAGTTGTCTTAGTTTCCCCAGGGAAGCATGTGATGCCTCAGGCTTATTCACTGACTGATCCGTGTTCCAATAACGTAGCCGAGTACAACACGCTTCTCATTGGACTCAGTTTCGCCAAGGAGCTGGGGGTCGAATATCTCGAAGCTTTTGGGGATTCTCAATTGATAGTCAACCAAGTCCGTGGAGAGTATGAAGTCAGGAACTAAGACCTGATCCCATACCACCAGGAGGCCGTCAAAATGGCAGATTCTTTTGAAGAATTCTTTATTGAATATATCCCTCGTCTCCAGAACACTTATACGGATGCACTGGCAGCACTAACGGTATCACTTGCGCTGCCTCCAGAAACTGAACTGCTAGTCACAGTAAGATCACATCAACTCTTCATACCCATATACAATATGGATATCGAAGAGGAAGATGATAGAAACATAAACGCCAAGGAGGTGAATTCAACTCAAATTGGGTCTGAGTTCCGAGATTGGCGTTTTCCTATCATTGACTACGTACAATATGGTATTTTGCCAGAGGATGTAAAAGAAAGGGAATCGATCCGCCGAAGAGCACCAAGATTCTTCTATAACACCAAGGCTAACACATCATACCGTCGAGGGTACGATGGTTTGTTACTCCGATGCCTTTCGAACAAAGAAGCGGAAGAAGTTCTTAAGGAAGCACACAAAGGAGAATGCGGTGCGCATCAGCCCGGTCCTAAACTATATGATCGTATCAGGAGAATGGGATATTTTTGGCCAACGATAGTTCGTGACGCGATCGAATACGCCCGAGGATGTCACGCCTGTCAAGTGCATGCAAATTATATGCACCAACCACCGGAGCGGTTACACACGTCAACCACGTCTTGGCCATTCGAGACATGGGGTATGGACATCGTCGGTCCTATTTTTCCCCCTTCAGTCAAAGGTGATCGATTTATTCTCGCAATCACGGATTACTTTTCAAAGTGGGCTGAAGCGATTCTGCTTAAAGAAGTGAAGACGAACAACGTCATCAATTTCATCAAGCATCATGTCATATACCGACACGGCGTGCCAAGACGGATCATTCATGACAACGGTCCACAGTTCATAAGCAACACTTTCGTCAGGTTCTGTGACAAGTTCAAAATTCAAGATGTTTCGTCAACAGCTTATTATCCCGCTGCGAATGGATTAGCTGAGGCTTTTAACAAGACGATCATTAAGATCCTATCAAAGCTCGTAAAGACTAATAAACAAGACTGGGATGATAAACTCGGTGAAGCACTCTGGGCTTATCGTACCACTATACGCACACCTACAGGAGCTACCCCATATTCGTTGGTATACGGATGTGAAGCTGTGCTACCGTTAGAAATCCAAATCCCATCTCTTCGGATCGCTCTCGTAACTGAGATGACGACGGAAGAGCAACATCAGAAACGTCTCGAAGAACTTGAAATGTTAGATGAAAGGCACTTGGAAGCTCAACAACATATTGAGTTTTATCAAGCCAGAATATCTAGGGCTTTTAATAAAAAGGTCCGACAAAGAAGCTTCAAGGAAGGAGATCTGGTCCTCGCTGCTCGCCGACCGATAATCCTCAACTCTAAGAAGAAAGGTAAATTTGAACCCAAATGGGAAGGACCGTTTGTGATAGACACAGTCTACTCAAATAGCGCTTATCGCCTAATTTCTCCAGAGGGCGTCAGGCAATTAATGCCAATAAATGGGAAGTTCCTGAAAAAGTACTATCCCTAGTACATTCAGGATAACCCATTTATCGGGAAGTTCCTTCAAGAATATTATACTTAATATTCTAGAGGATAACCCAAAATCATTTTCACCACCAAAATCCCTCACTGATCAATTTCAGTTGACAGTGAGTCCACCAAAAATGTCTTTCTGGTCTAAACTACCAACAAATTCTCCTCTTGATTCTCTCCACGAACAAGAGGTCTACCTTCAGTTCAGAGTCTCCTTTCGATAAACGAAACAACTCCCTTCCTTTTCTCTTTGGTTAAGCCTTCTCACGGTTAGAACCGAAGCCAAAAGTTCATTTCGATAAATGAAAAACTCATCTTCAGACTAGATAACCAATCCTATAAAAGGTAAGCTTATCTAGATCTTCCGGAATCTCGGAGTGGAGATCCCACTTCTAGTTTCTTTCTTGCACTGGAAATAGAATATAAAATTCTTCCTTTTCAAAATCAAGGAATAGAATATAAAATTCTTCCTTCCTTGTTCGGGGAATAGAATATAAAATTCTTCCTTTCCCACACTAATCCTTTTCCAAGAATTTAGGATTCATCCTAGGAAGTTTATCCCGAATCCTAAGCAGGGATAAGTCTGCGCCTAACACGCACTGCCGATTTAGTCTTTCTCCGTAGAAGAAGACACCAGAGTTCGATTCTGGGGTATTCTATCCTGAAACCTAAGCAAGGATAAGTCTACGCCTAACCCGCGCTGCCGGTTAGTTCTTAACCGTTAAAAAGAACACCCGCCCACATATTCAACATTGTGGCAGGTTGTTATTAATAACACTAAAATCTATGCCTTACACGCATGGGGAACTTCATCCTGAATCCTAAGAAAGGATATGCCGACGCCTAACACGCGTCGCCGATTTAGTCTTTCTCCGTAGAAAAAGACACCAGAGTTTGATTCTGGGGTTCCCTATCCTAAAACCTAAGTAAGGATAAGTCAGCATCTAATACACGTTGCCGGGTGGCCTATTCCCGTAACAATGGCTAAGTCTACGTATTCAAAGTCGTAGCAAAGAGTCTAAGGGAGTTTATTCCGTTAGCACAACGTCACATGCGGAACGGATTTAGATAATCCGCATGCTAGCCCGACTCAAACGGTAGTCGGTAAAGGCTAATCAAATCCGTTGAAAGCTGGGGGTTAGCCAAAAATCCTAAAGTCAACGCCTAACACGCATCGCCGGGTAACCTATTCCCGTAACAAATGGTAAAGCCTATGTATTTAACATCATAGCATAAAGTCTAAGGGAGTTTATTCCTTTAGCACAACGTCACATGCGGAACGGATTAAAACAATCCGTATGTAAGCCCGATTCAAACGGTAATCGGTAAGAGCATGTCAAATCCGTTGAGGGTTGAGGATTTGCCAAAAATCCTAAGTTAACGTCTCATACACGTCGCTGTTTAGTCTTTTCACAGGAGAAAGACGAAGTCTACGTATTCAATATCGTAGCAATAAAAGGGTTAACTCTTTTAGCTTAACGTCACATGCGGAACGGATTTAAACAATCCGCATGCTAGCCCGACTCAAACGGTAGTCGGTAAAGGCTAATCAAATCCGTTGAAGGCTGGGGGTTAGCCAAAAATCCTAAAGTCAACGCCTAACATGCGTCGCCGGGTAACCTATTCCCATAACAAATGGTAAAGCCTATGTATTCAACATCATAGCATAAAGTCTAAGGGAGTTCATTCCTTTAGCACAACGTCACATGCGGAACGGATTAAAACAATCTGCATGTAAGCCCGATTCAAACGGTAATCGGTAAGAACATGTCAAATCCGTTGAGGGCTGAGGATTTGCCAAAAATCCTAAGTCAACGTCTCATACACGTTGCTGTTTAGTCTTTTCACAGGAGAAAGACGAAGTCTACGTATTTAATATCGTAGCACTAAAAGGGTTAACTCTTTTAGCTTAACGTCACATGCGGAACGGATTTAAACAATCCGCATGCTAGCCCGACTCAAACGGTAGTCGGTAAAGGCTCATCAAACCCGTTGATGGCTGAGAATTTGCCGAAAATTCTATAAGTACGAGTCATTGATGTATCAACTCCGTAGATTGGTCTCGTGATTCGAGTATCCGCCATGCTCCAATTCCTTAAGAGCTTAAATTGTGTCTACTCCAGCAGACGTACGAGTATAAATTGTGTCAAACGCTGGACAACGCGTCACAAGGAAGCTCGAACGCCGGACAACGCGTCATAAGGAAGCTCGAACGCCAGACAACGCGTCATAAGGAAGCTCAAACGTCGGACAACGCGTTGCAAATGAAGACTCAACGCCAACAATCGATGGTCAGTTCTATGTTGAAACAGCAAGCACGAGCTAAAGATAATAAAAAATCAGGAGTTGACTTCAAGTTCAAAATTCTGACAAATGGTCAGACAATAAAGGCAGCACCGAAACCCTTACAGACATTCGACAAAGCACCGAATAGCCTGGAGGACTGAAGGAATCAAGAATAGAAGCCATTCCAAACATCCCGTCATAACCGATTGAAGGTTGGGACAATCATATCCAAAGTATTCCAGACTCTTCTATAAAAGAATGAGGCTAAAATACTTTGGAGGGGGTATCTGTAGGCGTATAAAACTGCTTATAGGTCCCTTAACACAGCTCGACACAGTGATTCGACAAACCAACGAACCATCGGGCGATGAATCCAAGAATGATCGTTAAACCACAATATCGAAGCCAAGTGAGACGCGACGAAGCGGATTAACGAGGCGACGAGGTTAACGAATCACACACAAACAACGGAATACTTCTAATCGTGTGCACAATCAAGCTAACGGGTCGATGAATCAACGAATCATCCAACCGTAGAGTCCACCACATCAATCAAGATCAGGAGCGGACTCGAACGAATCAAGATCAAATCAAGATCGGATCCAAACTCAAACTCAAACACCAAAGCGGATTTACTGCCAAATCAGGATCCGGACTGCCAAATCAGGAATCAGATCAACAAATCAGAGTCCAGATCAACAATGAGGTTCGGATTAACTGCAAAATCGAAAAATGTCGAAGAGGCAAAACACCAAACACCTGGAAGACTCGGAAAAAGCTAAGTCACCGAGGTGGCTTGGCAACCGAGCCACCTCTAGGTGGCTCGGTGGCCGAGCCACCTCCTGCCACCGAGCCACCTCTTGGTGGCCCGGCACCTCGGCCACCTATGCCAAGGCACAGGTTTGAGCGCCTATAAATAGGCTAGAGGGGCTCATTTTTGAGAGGTTGGAATTTGGAGAGCCGAAACTCTGCTGGATTGAGAATTGGACTTGAACTTTCGGAGCTTTGAAGATTCAACTTCTAGATCTGGTTCTTAGCGATCATCCACGCCAAATAAGGAAGGAGTTCGAGAGAGATCAGATCTGAGATCTACACGGTTTTCCTCCGGATCAAAGCTTGGCCTTTGATCCCAAGAAGAGTCTCGATTTTGCTTGGTCGATTTCGATAACTAGGGCTATTATTTCCTTGGCGAAATAATCCCCTCAGCTGTTATTTCCTTCGTGAGATAACACCTGCTATACCATGTAGATCTGACCAGATCAAGATCGCGCGGTGGTCCACGGATTAACCCCGGCGCAGGCAAAGAACCCACAAAAGCAAGAGACCGCAAAACAGGATCTTGCGATTTGTTCCAAAAAAAGGAAAGTTGTAATCTTTTTAGATTTTTCTTTGATTTTGTTGTAACCGGATCTTATAAAAAGACCGAATCTTTTGTAACCGATAAACTGTTGCTTAAGAGAACAATGATGTCAATGAAAACAACAATTTTTCCCGCGAACAACATTCTTCCCCCTTAAAAGAATTTTGTTTTCGAAATTCTAAAATCATACTCAAACAAACAATATTACTCTAGACAAGCATATCAATATTTATATTTAAATCCAGGATGACTATATTCTCACTCAACCCTTAATCAAATGGAACTAGTATGTCGGGTGAAAAATCCAACCAAGGAACCCCCCCATATATATACCATGTGTTCCAAAAGATTAAGAATTGAGCGGAAATATCCTCATTCTAGCATTAAATCTAAATATAATCACACAAATAATTATACACATAAATCAATCCTCTTCCTCAATAAATGCAGGAAGTAGCGTTACATAGCATCTCCGCGCTCTCGAAAATCATCTTCGATGTCCTCACTTAACCATCTAAAATGCAAATACGCCCACTTAACCCCTAACTAAATGGAACAAGTACGTCGAGCAAAAAATCTAAATAAGGAACCCCTCATATATATACCATATGTTCCGAGTACTTAGGAGATAAGTGGTAATACCCTCATTTTAGTGTTAAGTATAAACATCGCCATAATTAAATCTATAAGCCATATATAAGTCATACTAAAGGATTTAATTTACCTGCTCAAACATGTGTGGATAGTTGCGATGCATGTCCTCTTCTCGCTCGCAAGAAATCTCCTCAACGCCTCTTCGGTTCCACTGAACTTTCACCAAAGGAATTACCTTGTTCCTAAGCCTCATGTCCTCTCTGGAAAGTATACAAATCGGAATCTCAATAGTAGTCAAATCCTCCTGAAACTCAATCTCTAGTGCATCTAACAATCTCTGTTGCTCCTCATCATGCAAGTGCTTCTTGAGCATAGAAACATGAAATATATTGTGTATACTAGACATTGATGCTAGAAGATCTAGTCTGTATGACACAGCTCTAATACGCTCCAAAATCCGGAAGGGTCCAATATACCTCGGTGCAAGCTTTCCTCGTCTCTCGAATCGCTGAACGCCTTTCATAGGCGATACCTTCAGCATAACCAAGTCTCCAACCTGAAACTCCAAGGGTCTTCGTTTCTTATCTGCATAGCTCTTTAGACGACTCTGAGCGGCTAAAATCCTCTCTCTGATCAATGCTACCTTCTCAGTAGTCTGCCTCACAAGCTCTGGTCCAAGTATTAAGCTATCCTCCGGCTCTGCCTAACATATCAGTGATCTGCAAGGTCTCCCGTACAAGACCTCATATGGGGCCATACCAATCGTCGCTTGATAACTATTGTTATAAGCGAACTCTATCAGTGGAATATGCTCCTCCCAGCTACCCTGAAAGTCAATAACACAAGCCCACAACATGTCCTCCAACACCTAATTCACCCTGTCCGTCTGACCATCCGTTTGTGGGTGGAAAACACTGCTGTAAAATAGTCTGCTATTAAACGAATCCTGGAAACTCCTCAAAAGTGCAAAGTGAACACTGAACCTCGATCTGACACAATCGTGTCTGTAACTTTATGAAGCCGAACTATCTCCCGAATAAATATCTTCGCATATGCCTCGGCGGTATAAGTAGTCCTCACTAGAATAAAATGGGCTGACTTCGTCAACCGATCCACAATCACCCAAACTGAGTCGTTCCCCTTCTTCGACTTCGGCAACCCTACAATGAAGTCCATAGAAATGTCCGCCTACTTCCACTCTGGAATGGGTAAAGTCTGAAGTGTCACTGCTGGTCTCTGATGTTCTGCCTTCACTTGCTGACAGGTGAAACACTTAGCCACATAATCTAAAATCTCTCTTCGCATACCACTCAACCAGAAGTGTCTCTTCAAGTCCTTGTACATCTTGATGGTTCCTGGATGCACTGTATATCGGGTACGATGTGCTTTATCAAGCAACTCCTTCTTTAGCTCCACACTGGCTGGCATAACTAATCGGCCCTTCATTCGAAGGCCTCCATCTGCTCCAATGGTCCCATCATCCTTAGTCTTCTTGGAAATCTCCTCCTTTCGGATTTGAATCTAAGAATCTCCCAACTGAGCTCTGACAACTCTGGTACTCCAAGACGGCTGCACTGATACAGCTCCCAAGAATGCACTGGTTCCTCCAATCTCAGGTATAAAATAAAACTGGCTAAGAGTGAGGAGATCTCGATACAACGAGCACCTCAAAGCTGCAACCTGATGTATTCGCTTCCTACTCAAAGCATCTGCTACGACGTTCGCCTTCCCCGGATGATACTGAATCGCGAATTCGTAGTCCTTGATAAACTCAATCCACCTCCTCTGCCTCTGGTTGAGTTTTTTCTGAGAGAAAAGATACTTCAGACTCTGATGGTCTGTGAACAACTCAAACTGCACTCTATATAAATAGTGCCTCCATGACTTCAGTGCAAATACCACTGCTGCTAACTCCAAGTCATGAGTGGGATAGTTCTGCTCATGCACCCTTAACTACCGTGAGATATATGCTACTACCCTCTGAGCCTGCATCAATACGCCTCCTAAGCCTGCCAACGATGCATCTGTATAAACGACGAATGTCCTGTCGTTGCTCGGAATAGTCAAAACTGGTGCTGAAGTCAACTTAGCCTTCAAGATATCAAAGGCCTTCTGGCACTCCACACTCCAAATGAACTATACACCCTTCTTCATAAGGCGTGTAAGTGGCGTCGAAATCTTTGAGAAGTCCTGGATAAACTTCCTATAATATCCAGCTAAGCCCAAGAAGCTATGAATCTTTGTCATCGTCTTTGGCGGTTCCCAATCAAGAACTGCTGCAACCTTAGCCAGATCCACTGCTATGCCCTCTCTACTGATAACGTGGCCGAGAAATCTGACTTCTGAAAGCCAAAATTCACACTTGCTGAACTTGGCATATAACTGATGCTCCTGCAGAGTCCTCAAAGAAAACCATAGGTGCTGCTCGTGTTCTGCCTCCGATCTCGAATAAATGAGAATATCATCGATAAAAACAATCACAAACTGATCCAAGAAGGGACGGAAAACCTGGTTCATCAAATCCATGAATACCGCGGGTGCATTGGTAAACCTAAATGGCATGACCATGAACTCGAATGATCCATATCGAGTAAGAAAAGCGGTCTTGAGGATAACCATCTCCCGAATCCGTAACTGATGATAACCAGAACGAAGATCAATCTTCGAGAAATACTGCACTCCCTACAACTGGTCGAACAAGTCATCAATCATAGGTAATTGGTACCTATTTCGGATCATGACCTTGTTCAACTCTCTATAATCAATGTACAATCTCATACTATCATCCTTCTTCTTCACGAAGAGGACCGGTGCGCCTCACGGAGAATGACTCTAACGAATAAAACCCTAAGCTAACAACTCGTTCAACTGGGTCTGAAGCTCTCTCATCTTAGCTGGTGTTATGCGATAGGGTGCGTGGGATATCGGGGCTGTGCATAGCTGCAACTCAATACAGAACTCAACCTCTCTCATAGGAGGTAGTCCAGGTATGTCCTAAAAAACATTCTGATACTCTGTGACAACTCTAGTCTCCAATAAATCAATACCCTGATCTCGTCGCATCACCTCCTCGATGTACGCCAGAAATGACTCCACAAAACGGTTGCCCTGAGAGGTTGCCACAATCATCTTAGACCCATCAAACGCCCACAAATTGACTGTCTTCGCAAAGCAGTCAATACTAACATGGTAGGAAGATAACCAATCCATACCAAGGATGACATCGAACTCGGACATATGCAACACTATCAAATCAACGTTGAACTCCAACTCATCTAGACTGATAGTACACCTCCTACAAACGCTCTCCAGAAGCGATATCTCACCTAAAGGGGTAAAAGCTGATAAAGGGGTGTCTAATAGCTGAGCTACGAGCTGGAGTCTAGTCATAAAATCATACGAAATGAAGGAATACGAAGCTCCCGAATCGAAGAGAATACGGGCAGAAAAAGAATTCACAAGGAATGTACCCTCCACCACTGCTCCGCTAGCTCCATGATCACGTGGTACTACCGCATATACTCTGCCTATGGCTGAAGACTGGTCTACTGCTAGTGCTGGAGAATACGGAACTATCTACCCCTGAGGAACTTCCTGAACTGCACAAATCTACCCCTCAGTCCTCTGTGCTACTGGTGGTGCCTCAAGTCTCGTCTGCTGGCCCTAACCTCTGCCCTGCTGTCATTGCTGCTGCTGGTTCGGACCCTTGCTCTACTAGGCTCCTATTAGTGTGCTACGGTACTCTGATGCCTTATGTCCGACCTTGCGACAGTTAAACACACTCCCTAGAACTTGCGCTGCTGATGCACTCTCTGATCCTGCTAGGGTCCCTTCTTATGAGGGCCTTGCTACAGCTGCTGGGATCCAGAAAAAGGCCTCTTGTTCTTGCCCTTATCCCCTGTCTGCCCTGCCTTGGTCTTCCCTTCCTTATCCTTCTGAAACATGGCAGTCTCAATCTCTTATAAGGTAGCGGCTTCTGCTACCTCTCGAACTGAGTAGTACTTCCTTGAGACGAGGTATCGACGAAGATTAGGGTGGAGCCCTGCTATAAATATCTGAGCCTATCGCTCTCATGTTTGCCACATACCCATGAAGTGCAGCAACTCCATAAATCTTCTCTCAAAATCTGCTACTGACATGTCCCATTGAGTCAACCGGGACAACTCAAGCTCCTTCCCAGTCCGTGCTGCAGAAGAAATATACTGTTCATCAAAGAAATATACGAAGTCCTCACATGAGAGGGTCATCCGGTGCTCTGGAGTGAACTGGAGTCGATACCATCTTCCAGCATATCCCTTCAGACTGTAGGATGACAATCTCTATTTCTGAACCGAATCTACATTAAGTATATCGAGGATGTTACTCACACCCTCCTTCCACTTATGGGCTGCAAGAGGATCTGCTAACCCCTGGAACTCTAGTACCCTCATCTTCTGGTACCTCTCAACCATACGGAGCCAATCCTCATGTTCTGTGGCTCTATCTGGGACTACTGGTGGAATAGCTACAGGTGCGACCTCTGGGGGTCTCTCACTGATAGGAACTACTGGTATCCCCTGTGGCTGATCTGCTGCTGGTGGTGGTGGTGGCGGCGCGATATGACTCTCCACAAGCTCCTCAATTGCTGCCATCCTAGCTACGATGGGAGCCATGAGATCAATAAGATACTGGGGAGCCTGCTGCGGCTCAGGTGGTGACTGTTGTGGCTTGTGTTGAGCTTGCTGTGGCACAGGTGGAGCCTGCTGCGACTCTGCTTGTCCAGCTCTCCGAGTACAAGGTCTACCATGTCCTGCCATCTCTCTGGTCATAAGAAATAAAAGTTTATGAGTCAAAATAGACATATACACATACATAATATATCACAATATGATTTTCATAACAATTTAGTGTTCACATAAATACTTTAAATTTACACAAAAATAGTTGTCATAAAAAAAATATTCTCAAATTTTGAGATATACGCATATATCGTCCTCACCCATACTAGGAAATCCTTACGGACTTATACATGAATCCTAAGAAACTCTATCCTAGCTCCACGACTCGACACAGGATGATCCTAAGGATACTGGAACTAGAGCTCTGATACCAACTATGACGATCCTGGGTTCACATGAGGCTGCAGTCCAAGGTGAAACCAAGAATGTCAAACCTGTCATGCACAAAACCGTGCAATAACATGTTTCACCATCACAATTACTACCTCTCTAGTAGAGTCAATAACAGGTGTAGGTACAAAAGCAAGAAAAAGGTAATACAGGAATCAACAGATGAAATAATAGAGATCAAATTAATATTCCATCATCTAGCATACTGAAGTACAAGTCGATGTCTGAAATAAATAAACTAAAGTACTCAACAAGTCACAAATACAAAATGTCTGACAAGAGGAAATAAGGCACACAGCCTTTACAACTTCTAGAATAAAAGTCTCAAATGTCTAAACAAAAGTCTACAGTAGAGCTCAAAAAAAATATAACTAAATAGACAGGTGAAGCTAAAATGCATCGCCATCAACCTACGACTTTTCGGGTTCCTGGCTCATTACCTGAAAGGGGGAGGGACAACGAGCGTCAAAGCGCTAGCGAGCAACATCACAACCAACCCCAAGGAAAAGAGCTCGTTGTATACAGAAAAAATATAGTTAATACATATATATATATGAAATCACTGATCCTATTTAGGTCATTACAACGTGAGCATAAGTACGACGAGCGAAATAATCCAAACAAGGAAACCCTCATGTATATACCATGTAGCTCAAATTGTAATTACCTACGTATAAGAGGATTTTAGGATTTTAGGATTTAGGAAATTACAACATGAGCATAGCTACGTCGAACGAAGTAATCCAAACAAAGAAACCCTCATGTATATACCTAGTATCTCAAATTGTAATCCCTAAATACCAAACCCAAAATCTAATATGAGAAACAATAATATAAAAAAGACAAACTCATATCAGAACTTAATTACAGTGTCATGTCACAACTCATATAAGTGTCATGTCCAGTCTATACAAGTATAAGTGTCAACTCAAGGTCTAAACTGATGTCCAACACATGGACAAATAGGTAAATGTCCAACACGAGGACTAAAATGGATTATAGTCTAACACGAGGACTTCAATGGATTATAGTCCAACACGAGGACTGAACAAACTGTGTAATCGATGAGATAGGTGGAAAGCTATACCTATATGAATTTCACACGCTCCTCGGTGTGTAAACTTAAACTCGTGTCCGCATGTCATCTCACATGTAAAGATACAAGTTAAACAATAATTTCTAATACCCATTATTCGAGGTGACTCCTCGTTCATATTAAAGCATGCAACATCAAATAAACAAGCAATAGCAGTTTCAGTTAAACTGAAACAACCCAAACAGATCCAAAACCAAGGAAACTGGAAAATTCCTCATCAGTCGACTCATGAGTCGACTGGGATTGGTTGACTCATTGGTCGACCAAAACAAAACACAAAACTATTAATTTTCCCATCAGTCGACTCATTGATCGACTAAGCAGTCGACTCATAAGTCGACTCATGAGTCGACTCATTGGTCGACTGAGCAGAAAATCCCCAGTTTTGCTGCATACGATGGTTATTTGCAAAAACATTAAACTAAAGTTCTTTTTCGTCATGTCAAGCAACATATTTTTGATTCTAACACATGTACATCAACAGAAACGAGAGATTTGCATGTAATATCTTACATTAAACCCCTAAACATATTTATGCATGTTTAAAAAAACGTATTGAAAACATTAAATCATATAAAACCCATGTTTAAAACTAATTCCAGATCTGGATCTACATTACAAAAACGTTAGTGAGCTTTTTACTAAGTGAAAAATATAGATCTTGCAGCTTATAACGTAAAGTATCTATTTTTATGCACAAAAAAACGTTTTAGGCTCAAAATCCGAAATAAAAACTCAAGAAAACTATACAAACAGTGGGTGACGGCTGGGCGAGATGTTACTCACCTCTGATATGATGCAAAAACTCTTGGATCTACCAAGGCATGATCTCCTCCGCTGCCCTGCCCGAAATCCCATGCAAACTCCTTCGAGAACTCTAAAATGTCAAAATCCGAGCTAGGGTTTGAGAGGGAGAGATGGGGGCCAGGGTTTTGAGTTCTGAAGGTGTTCTCGGGTAGGGGATATCCTATATGAGCGGTCAAACCCGATACAAAACCGAACAGACCCGCAAACTAAAAGAGAACCCGAAATCAGTTCGTAAGTCGACTCATTGGTCAACTCATAAGTCGACTCAGCAGACATTATTCTAGATTCGTGCATGTTTTGTTATTCTGCCAAAACCAATGCACAAAACTCTATGAAACTACACTCATACATATCTAATAACTTATTATCAAGTATATATATGACCTCAAGTCATTATTTATCACCAATAATTCACATATACTACTAACAAAAATATGGGATTTTACATTAACGTGCTTTTCTCGTATTATTAATCTTTAAGATACGATTGCAGAATTTCTAGGATGAAATTCTTTTAAGGGGGGTGAATGTAAAACCCCACAAAATTTGAAAATATTATGATGAATAGTGATAAATGATTTTTATCATGACTAATACTATTCTGGGATGAATGAGTATGTTTGAAATCAATTTGAGATCGAGTACGTACATATAAGTGTATATATACGAGTGTTAATATGCACGCATAACTGAAAACAGTTGGCTGGAATTATATGTTGATCGGTCAACTGATCATATAGCATAGGTCGACTTATAGGTGCCTATCAGTCGACTGATGGCAATTCATCGGTCAACGACGGGTGCACACAGGCAGGTTTTTGGTTTCGGGTCAGTTTCATTTCCATTCAGCCCGTGTGTGTGTGTGTGTGTGTGTGTGTGTGTGTGTGTGTGTGCATGTGTGTGTGTGTGTGTGTATAGACGATATTTCTCCTGTTTTCCTTCATCTTTCACATGAATAAACAGTCACCCTCTCTCCTCAAAACCCTAGAACCTACCTTGGTGAATTTTGAGAGCTTTGAGAAGCAAAATAAAGAGGAGGGCGAGATTTGCGGCTTTTGGTGAAGGGGATCGTGTTTTCTTGAATATTTGGGGAGCTCAGCACGTTTTGAGGCGAGTTTCATCTCCTCCAAACTCATCCCCTATTTCTTTATGATTTCAAACGGTTTTTGTTGGATTTCTAAACTAGTTTATGTATAAAGACCAATTCTTTTTTGAATCGTATGATATAAAGATCTAATCGTTTTGATTTAAAAAGACATAAAACAAATTCTCAGTTTTGGATTTAAGTGTTGAACGTGATCTAATATGAGTTTTTGTTCAAATAGTTGTTTTCTTGATGGTTTTACAATTCAAAGCATGATAGGGTTATTAGATCCCCTTAAGTTGATTTTTAGTGTTTTCATGTAGTAGGTATGACCCTAAATATGTTGATTTAAGTTTTATACATGGGCTTTATTTAGAAATTTTGAGTTTTGATGAATATAAGCAAACATACAACTTTTTCCCAGAAAATTGGATTTTTTGCCCAGATCGATCGACTGATCATTGGTGATCAGTCGACTGATGTTGTCAATCAAGATTTTTGGTTTGCTTTGGTTGGTCGGTCGACCGGTCATGGACCACTAGTCGACCGATTAAAGTTGTTGTGCACGTTTTGTGCAAGCCATCAGTCGACCGATGGCACATGATCGGTCGACTGGTCTGGGTATTTTTGTGAACTTGGTTTCTTTCTCACATGCTTTGATCGTGAACAGGGAGTTCAAGTCACACGTAGATACACGTGCATATTTTACGAGAGTACACATATTAGATTTGATTACTCATGAGCGTTTGAAGGTATGTACCCTATACTTTTCATTTGTCATGATAGAGAGTGACGAATATTGCATTTCATGATAGTTTGGATGCTTAAGTAGGTTAGTTGGCACTCCGCAATGACATCGTGGGGACTACACTTAAAGTGTGTTAGTTAGCATACTGTAATGAGACCGCGGTAGACTTTACTCCATATGCATTATTGTTGACATGCTTATTTCCACAGGGCGATTGAGTAAGGTAGGTGATGCCACAGGATATTGTGAGAGCCTTACTCAGCATTATTATTTTCTGTTAGAGGATCATACAGATTTACATTCATGCTCCCATGTTACTTACCTTAAGAGTAGGGCATAAGACTGAGGTTGTCATACACGACACATATACTATGCGAGGTTCTTTTACCAGAATTATTATTCTTATGACTACGCCACCTACACGAGGGTAGTGTGATATATTTAATGTGACTTTTATTGGATGAGATTTGGTAATGTATTGTTCTTTTATTTATTATTTTATTTATAAGATTTGGAGTTGGGATTTAACGATTCACAATTTGAGACATGATATATACATGAGCATTTTCTTGTTAGGATTATTTGGCTTGACGTACTAATTCTCGTGTTGTGGATTTCTAAATCTCAATTTCCTCTTAGTTCAGGATGGATGATTTATTATATACCTATATATACTAACTTGTATTGTCCTACACCTACCCCCTTCCCCTGGGGGCGGTGGAGATTATCTTGCTAGTACTTTGACGCTTGTTGTTTCTTCTCTTTTCAGGCAGAGAGTCAGGCATTCGGAGAGTCACAGGTTGATGGAATTTCATCTTGGCTTCCATAATTATTTATTAATAGTAGTTTATTTGTGCTCCACAGTAGTTATGGTTTATTTTCAGACATTAGAGTCGTATCTTATTTTGGATGGCTGTGTGCATTATTTCTATTTCAGTTGACTCTTAGGTATTGAAACATTTTATCTATGTTTCGAATATCAGTTGTACTTTATTTATTTTAGTTGGAACATGATTATTATTATTTTGATATATCTTTCCTCTATCATGTTCATCGCATTCTTATCTTTATTTTATCTACTTTGTATTTATACTTGATTATTGTTGATTCCACTAGAGAGATATTACTGTGATGGTGAAACGTGTTGATGCACAGTGTGGGTGCATGAAAGGTTTGACATCTTTGTGTTCACCTTAAATTGCAGTCTTGTGTGAAACTAGGGATGTCACAGTCAGTAAGTAAAAGCACAATATCAGAGACCGGTAGGATTAATTCTGAACCTCATATCAATGTTGAAAGCACCCTAGAGGGGGATGAATAGGGTTTATACTAATCTAATCTGATTTTATGCTAATTAAAAACTTATTAACAAGTTATCCTAGCAAATATGATACAAGCAAGATATGTGCAAGGATATTAAACTAAACAAGGGCAATATAAACATAGACAATATAGTGGATGAAATAAACAATGAGAGAATGGAAATAAAGATGAACACAACTATAAGTGTGCCAAGCCAAACTCAAATAAGCAATATGATCACGGTGTTCAGACCTTCTGTCCTATGTCTCCGCTCCCTACTCCCGGAGAGAAATCCACTATCATACCGGGTTTTCAATGCTCACCCGAAAATATTTACAATGACACACTCGGTTTTTTAGCTCACTGTAAACTTTACAACACTCATAATGTAACCACACTAACTACCACCTTAAGTGTTGGTCGCTAGCCCGTGTTTCCCTCAAGTGCTCGGAATTACGACCTACCTCTAGGCTTTACTACCAGTGTCACTCCTCTTCGGACAACCCTGTCTCTCACCACACACTCCTCTCGGTGTACTAGTGTATTACAAAATAAACCTCACAATAATAGCTCAATGCAACAAATGATTGTTGTCTAATATGGATGAGAACACAATGTAAGCTCACACTCAATGAGACACTCCCCACAACCCAAATTATACTATCTATGAAAATACTAGAAGCTCAATGGTTGTGTGTGTAAGCAAAGAGTAGAAATAAAATCAACTAAACTCAATATAATCACTAGCTTAATAAAATAATAATCAAACAATATAAATATAAAGCTAGATTGAGTTTAGGGAAACTTCTCTACATATAACAAGAGGGAGAGAGAGAGAAGAGTGTAAGCTCAAACACAAATGGTGATCTCCTCTTCTTCTTGTGAAATTCTCTTCACAAACTAAACTTGAAAAAATACTTAAAAACTTTTTAAACAAACTTAAATCAAACTTGAAACCCTTGTAAAACTCTCTTAAAACATTCTCTTCAGTAGTAATAGAGCCGGGTATAAGGGGGTATATATAAGAAACCCCAAAACACAACAAAAACCCAGTAAAAAGACAAAAACCCCAAAAAATAAGGAGTCTGGAAAAATAGTCGTTATGGTGTTATAAGTCGACTTACGTTGTTTATAAGTCAACTTATAAACTAGTCGTTACAGGCTCAGACAACATACATAAGTCGACTTACGGGAATCATAAGTCGACTTGCTAATCATAAGTTGACTTGTAATTTTATAAGTCATAGCAGAAACTTTCTACTAATTCTAGAACAATTCATAAGTCGACTTGCTCATGGCATAAGTCGACTTATAAACATGTACAAGCACTGTGCATGTTTGAAAATGAGTTCTTGAGTGCCTTTAAAAATAGCAGAATAAATCTAAAAAATGTAAAACTTTAGGAAATGATTGTAGACATGAAAATAAACATGTTACGAAAATTGCTTTTTAGAAAGCACTTCTCATTTGTGAAATCCCATTATTTTACAAAATCACATAAGTATGAGCATGTTAAAAACTTGATTTTGCCAAAATGACATAAACAAAACTTTGAAACACTTTAGAATGGATTTAGAAACTTATACAAGATATGAAAATAGTGTAAACAAGTCTTCAATCCATAAACATAATATTTTTCTAAATATAATAGAATATGAAACATATAAAAGTATATATGAAGATATATATTGTTTTATATCTATATAGTTAAACCAAAACAACTTAAACATATGAAAATAAACATGTATATATATAAATATGTATTTGTTTCATA
>BQKN01052737.1:0-15761 GCA_022839385.1 Asparagus kiusianus | reverse complement strand
CTCAATTTTAGAGGAAATTTTACTTTTGTTTTCACTTCAAGTGAGGGCAAAAAGGCAATTTATCGTCACATTTTTTTTTCTCACATATATCTCAAGCTAACGGGAAATTACATCGTCTGGAGTTCAGGGGCTATAAGCCTGTAATATATGGAGCGTATATGCGATTAGTACTTTCTATTACGATCAGGGCATTTACTTTTTTAAAAAACAATATATCTTCTCTTTCTTTGAGGTTAAAAGAGTCAAAAACTTCAGTTGGGGGTTTTATCTGCGGTAAATCTGGATACAAGCGATAACACGGGGTCTATCTGCAAGTAACCCTTACTTTTATGGGGGTATTTTAAGTAGATGGGTGCCTGTGGGTTTGATATAGCCAGCCAACTTGTGACAATTTTCATATTGATATATGTTGTTATATATGGATATATAGTTACAAGCAAGTGGATGTATAGACTCTTCCATCAATCTCAAAAGCCAGCTTGTAAAGCAATCTCTCATGGCTTCCATGATCGTCCCCAAATCGATGTCAAAAGATATCGCTGTACGTCTTAAATCATTGATCTCTTATAGCCACTAGCTTTGCTTTTTGGCTAGAACTCTTCTTTAATGGAGTTCAAGATTTGTATCAGCCACCATTTTTGGGGGGTTGTTGAGCCTTGGAGCATCAGCATTTTTGAGTTCATGGTGATTGTTATTGTCTCGTGATCATCATGACTGAGGACTACAGATATAGGTAAACGCTTAGGTCAGTGTCCAATTAATTTCAGAAACAAAATTACCAAAACACGAGAATAATTACTTTCCAAGATACCCATGTATTCAAGGGGACAGTATCCATATCAGATCCTTATCCAATATCCCATATCAACTATGTCCTCTATGTACGTGTGTGTATGTGTTTTTTCATGCTGGTTGATCAGTAATATTTTTAGACAGTAATTGATGTTCTTAACTCATTGCATTAATAATGCACCAAAGAAATTCCTATCATTAGATTACCAGACTTGAGGATTAATTTACCGATCAAATTGTGGAGATCTTTTTGATCCACCGCTAATGAAATAGATATCACTTGGCATATTTGTTTGCAATTTTAGATCTTTGCAATAATCCAAGTTTTGCATTGTCCTAGACAAATGCTCATATGAGCATTTTGATTCATTTTGAGCGTGTTTAGCCTAGGGCTTTAATATTTTAGTTTGTTGATTAGTTTTGTATTATTTGAAAATTTTCTGTGTAAATTTAATATGAACTCTAAATTTATGATTAAATAATGATTTATAAAATATTTAAGTTATATTTGATTGACGTGTAAGAAAAAAAACACCTGAGCAATTTTTTTCTGAGACCGTGTGTTCCATCATCTATATTGTATCATACGTGTGCTGTGCGCGGAAGCCAAAACCGATGCGCTTCGAGGAACCAAACCAAACGCCGAGAGAGAAAGCCAAACAATCCAAAATAATGGCACAAACACAAACAACCAATTTTAACATAGTTCGGCAAGTTGCCTACAACTACGGGGCAAGAAGAGGATGAGATTTTCACTAATAGAGAAGAAGAGTCAATACACTTCCTCCATCTGTTGTTGACTTATAGGACTTCACACCAACGGGACTTGGTTACAACCCACCAATGCCTAGAACAGTCCCCAATTACGAAAAACAAATATCTATTACCTCCCAACGATGCCTCCTTGAAAGGCCTCCAAATGCTTGAATGAACACCACCTAAAAGACCCATCGATCGATGGATAGAAGTACCAAACTCCACCTCGGTCTTCTTGCTCATACCAATGTGCTCAAAGAACTTTAATCTGCAGGTCAAAGCACTCATCAACAATCCATGCACGACATAACCAATCAAATATCCCAGCCTCAACAAATGTCACCGTCTAGCCAAATCCAAAGAAGTCATCAGCTCTCTATCAAACACCATGCTTCTAATCAAATAGTACAAATTCTTCCTCCTGTCACCCTTCATCACAATCATGGACCCAAATGTGACCTTCAAAGATACATCCTCTAAGGTCACCCGATAGCCTGCTACCTCCAAAACTTTAAGTGAAATGATGTTCTTCTACAACTGCGGAACGAACCTCACTTCATCCAACTCCCGAATCACCCCGTCAAACATCCTAATATGAATGGTACCGATACCACCAATAGAACATTCATGATCATTATCCATGAGTACGACATCCTCTCTTTCCAACTCTTGAAAGCTGGAGAACTAATCCCTCCTAGGGCAAATATGGTAAGAGGTACCTGAATCCAACATTCACTCTATAGAGTCGGCAACACAAACTGACGGTAGTACTAATGAGTAGCCTAAAAAATCCGAATCTAAATTATCGCCACTAGTCTTGACAACATTCATCTCTGAAGCTTGAATAGCTTTCCCCTTATTCTTTCCGGCTCGATATGTTAACTTTAGGCATTCGGCTTTCCAATGTCCATCCTCTTTATAAAAGACACACTAATTTCTACGAACTACAGGATGTTCCCCTCTAGACTGCGACCTCCTACCACGGTTTGGACTCTTTGCTCTCACGACCAATGTCCCCGCTATCAGCTCAATTAAAGTATCATTATCCTTCTTTCGAAGCTAATAATTCACAAGTGTAGCGGTGACCTCACTATACGAAAGAGATGTCTTCCCAATAATAAGAGTAAAAATGAAGGTCTCATATTCCTCGTCGGGCAAGGAACTCAACAATAACAACGTAGTGTCCTTATCTTCAATCATAACATCTATATTTGTCAAATCCGCAAGAAGTTTCGTGTAGTGGTTCATGTGATCACTAATAGAGGTCCCATTCTTTAATTGGAAGCGATAAAGTCTCCTCTTCAAATACAAGCGGTTTTCTACAGTCTTTGTCAAATACTTTCCCTCTAGGATCTCCCAAATCTTCTTAGCCGAAGCCTCATTGATCATATTATATTTTAAATCTTGAGTTAAACAAGATCTAATCACACCACACGCCATTCGATTCTTCTTCTTCCAAACATTCTCCTTAATATCGTCCGGTTTTCCGTCCAACTCTAATGTATCTTTTAAATTTTATGCGTTGAGCGCATCCAAGACTTCAATCTCCAAAGACTAAAATTGTTTGTGTCATTAAACTTCTCCACATCTATATATCTTCATAGAGTGGATATTCAAACTTTAGACGGTCTTCACGTCGGAAGTACCATTCACAACCCCTTCTTTCTCGATCATCTTTCTCAAAGCACCAACAAAACAATGTGAAACAAACTAAAAATAGATCAAAAGTAAAAAAAAAAGAGATTTTTACCTCCAACTGAAACCCTAGCAAGGGCCTCTGAAAGATCTCACCCACACAACGAAAACAAGATCCACAAATAGGAAAAATCTCACCTTTATCACCAACTGAAGTCTTGGACGAACTTCCAAAGCTATCTACTCCTCCAATTAGCCTAAACGTAAGCCAAAGCTCTGATACCACTTGTTGTACGCGGAAGCCAAAACCGATGTGCTTCGAGGAGCCAAACCAAACGCCGAGAGAGAAAGCCAAACAATCCAAAATAATGGCACAAACACAAACAACCAATTTTAATATGGTTCGGCAAGTTGTCTACGTCCACGAGGCAAGAAGGGGATGAGGTTTTCACTAATAGAGAAGAAGAGTACAAACTGAGATTACAAGTCACTCGAACTCACCAATTAATCTCACAAATAAATCTCTAATTCTCTCTAAACAAAACCCTAACCAATAGCTTAGAAAATACCTCTTTTCAGTACTCCAAATATCCTCACTTTAATCTCAAAGAAATCCTAAAACGTGTGTTGGTATTTATACCAAACACAAATCCCAAACAGAACAGGAAACCAAAACAGACCCGAACCCGACTTGCGGTCGACCGCACTTGACGCCGCGGTTGACCAGACAGAATGACAGAAAACACGTAAATCGATTATAGGGTCCATGGTCGACTGGATATGTTGCCGCGGTCGACCGTCAAAAATCTAGAGACCACCCTGTCTTGTGCACGTTCGCGGTCGACCTTCGTAAAGTTTGCGGTCGACCGTGAAGCCTCCAAAATGTTTCCTGCTTCTCAGAACATGTTCTTCTCTAATTTCTTCTTCAAATCTACAACGTGATACTCTACCATTTCGTGAGAAAATACTTTATATTTTCATGTCTTATTATAGTACGGAAGTAGTATACAATTTTTAAATGGTAGCATACCGATTATCATTTAGTCGTTAGTGGAGATGATTGCATGCTATAATAAAAGTGCATTAACCACTTATCATGTGAAAGGGTGACTGACACGTGTAAATTTCCAGTACACTGGGCCATGCTGAACACCACCAACACAAGCTCAGGGCACATTTCGCGCTATAAAAACCCTCATGCACACTACAAAATCCACAACAGCACCAACAACACAAAAAATTAATGGCTCCAAGATCAAGGAGACTCTCCCTAGACTTCATCATCAACCGCTCCGCCCCCTCCGACCACTCCTCCTCCTCCGCTGCCCTCTTCGACTACCACCGTCTCCCCTCTGCCGCAGCCGCGTCCGAAATCATCAGCTTAAAGTGCGAGTGTTGCGGCCACGCTGAGGACTGCACCCGCGGGTACGACCGCCGCGTCAGAGACAGGTACCGTGGGCGGTGGCTCTGCGGGTTGTGCACAGTGGCAGTTGAGGAGGAGCTTGGGCGGCTCGGCCTCGCCCGCCATACGGTGACGGAGGAGGCTGTTAGGGCACACCTGGAGGTTTGTAGGAGGTTTAATAAGACGGTTAGGGTTAATCCGGCGATGTCGGTGGCCGGAGGGATGAAGGAGATATTGAGGAAGGGGTCTAAGGCTAAGAGAGGAGGAGGAGCGGGGTGTAGAGTGTTGAGGACTTGTAGCGCTCTCCCTTCTCTTGGTGAGTGAGCGTGTGGAGTGTTTACAGTAGTTTTTTTAATTCTAACGTGCACCTGTGCACATGTTGTGGAGGTTTGTACTGTTTTTTATTTTATTTTTTGCAGGCTAATGGTGGATTAGCTTGTTCAGGGTTTTATGTGGTTTGCGTGGAGGTTTTTGAATAAGAAAGGGGTTTAAAGGGTTATTATGCATGTATTTTAATTTCTTTTCATTTTTTTTGGCAAGCTGAATGAAGTAGCAATGAGGTAGAAGAATAGCAATAAGGCAGAAGACAAAAACGCATGCATTCCTGAGCGCACAACATAAAAAAGGATTTCGGAAGAGTTTCAGTTTGGGCCATAACAATTAAAGGATAGACACCCAATTGCTAAAAAAAAATTTCTTTTAAACAAGTCGAGAAAGCTCATCAAGGAGATGTATTCGTATTTGGGCCAATATTACAAGGGGTCTACTCACAATAAGTAGAATCAGAGTATCTATTTGCAACATATAGAATTATAGGTGGTCTCTTTGCAATTTGTTGTACTACAGGGGTATTCGCAATAAACCTTTTATTAAAAGAATTCAGTTTGGTTGGTTTGATTCAGTTGATATCAGTTTATTTATAAGGGTGTGTCTGGCAACTTCAAAATTGAACTAGGCTAAACTAGTTCTTTCTTAACTAGGCCAAAATTGAACCATATAAAAGTTAGTTCACAAAAGAACTAGTTTAGGGGCAAGATTTTAAACTAGAAAGAACTAGTTCAATTAATTTTTGCCAAAATAGAAACAAGGTTAAATTTGGACCAATGTCGTACCACTTAAAATGAGTTTTGTGAAGTTTCCAAACACACTCTTAAGTCCTTATTGGAGCTTAGGTTGATGTCGCAATTGGCATTGGATTGAAGTCGGGGCTCATGGTTTGAGGTTTAAGATGGAGGCTTGGGTTTTTTTTATTAAGGTTCAGTGTGGGTTAGTTGATTTCAATTTAGAAAATTCGGATCAATTTACAATTGTCGGTAAACAAACATTAATTTGATCTGAACAGAAAGCGCTTCTTGCAATAAAATATGCAAGTTCAACAATATTTTGCAACTAATCAAATTAATATTGAATTCGGACTTGAAAATTTATTTTCTATATAAAATCCATATTATTCCTTTTAGATCAATGAGAAATTTTCATTCACCTAATAAGAAATATGTCAATACATCGAGATGCTCAGGCATACGTACCTATGGATACATGGCTTAAAATAAGTAAAACATCAAAGAAACAAAGCTAAAATACATGATGATGAAGTTATGAATGCAAGAATTGTTGGGTATCAACTCAAACTCCAAGTTAGTATAGTGTTTTTAATTCTTTGTAGAACTTCATGAGAATTAGATAGGGTTAGAGATTTATCATGATTAGGAGTTTGAGTTTTATCATGCATAGGAGTTTGAATTTTATTCTAATTAGAAAATTAGGCTAGAGATAGGGTTTTGATTTTTCTATATTTTCTTTTATTGTTGGAGAGAAAAAAAAACTAAGAAGTGTACAGACAATGAGAGAAACAATATTCTTGTAATCAATATTTTAGAGGGTGTAACCGGGTTCAAGAGTATTGTGAGAGAGAGAGTTGTTTGCTTCAAAAATTGATTTCTTCATTGCGGTATTCATTACAACTTCAGTCGTTATAATGAAAACAAAAAAATAGTCTTTTTATAAGACTCTTACACAATGAAAACAAAAATTACAACTCTCGTCAAAAGAAACGTAGGGAGATCGTTTATCGGTCTTCTGCTTGTGCGGCATCTTTGCCTATGCCGTAGATTTTGATATCCGTGGACCATCTTAGATCTGGATCCGGTTGATGGAAAATTATTTAGAGCTTCGCCTACACCGAGGGAGTATTCGATTAAAGCGTTGAAATTGACCAAGCGAAATCAGTAGCTCTTCTCGAGATTAAGACAAAGCCTAATCTCAAGGAACGGATGTACGGGCTTCAGATCCTTCGAATAGCTCCTTCTTTATGCTGGAGTTTGCCGAGATCTCGCTAACCCTCGCTGAAATTCGTGACTCTTAGCTCTGGAATTCGATAGCACCTCCTCGTCTTGATAATAAATCGCCCCCGCTGAAAGGAGGCCCTAGGCTTGTATTTATAGGGCTCCGTATGCGGGTATGTGGATGAGAATGAGTGATTTGGGCTTATCTTCAGTTAATAACGGTCTAACCACGTTTGTTGATAATATCAAGTCGGTTAGGAACCCCTGGAATAGATAAATCCCGAGAAAACCGCTCAAAAACCGTCGAAAACGTGTCAAGAGGTCGAAACAGCGCGACGTACGCTGCCGACCCGCGCCGCCGTGGGTCGGCGCGGTCCGACCCGCGTGCGCGCGGGTCGGACATGGCCTACCCGGGCAAGCATGGGTCGACGCAGTCCGACTCGCGCGGATGTGGGGGTTTGGCGTTTGGCTGAGTTCTTTGGTGTTTTCCGATTTTTCCGGGACTTGTATTCTCCGCCGTTATGCATATTTGGTTGTCCCGCCAACTTGTATGCTTCGTTACGGGACTGCATCGAACGTGCACGAACTGATCGACGCATGCATGTTTGACGGACGCACGCGAGCTGATTGATGAGCGCGTGCTGACCGACGCGCACGAGCTGATTAACACACACATGCTGACCGACGCGTGCGAGCTGATTGACGAGCACGTGCTGACAGACGTGCACAAAGCGATTGACGAGCGCGTGTCGACCGACGTGTTAGACCCTATAGGGGGGTGATTAGGGTCTTATGCTAATCTAATTCCAATTTATGGCTAATTTAAAATTATGTTGAACAATATAATCTTGCAAGAGGTAGATATGAGCAATGAGAATCAATAATACTATGCACAAGTAAATATGAGACAAACAAAACACAAACACATGATATGTTCACGAGGTTCGGTCCCCACAACCTACGTCCCCGCTCCTCACCTCGAGGAGATATCCACTATCACAATCCGGTTTGGAAGCCGAAACTTCTACACACTCGGTTTACAAGTTCACCGAAAACTCTCACACTACATAATCACTTACAATCACACTTTACACACTAAGTGTAGGAATCTAGCCCGTGTCCTCCTCCTCAAGTGCTCGATTACAACCTCTCCCTAGGTTCGTCAATCGACGCCACTCCTCTTGGATTTGACCCCGTCTCTCTCTCCTCACACTTCTCTCGGTGTACAAGTGTATTACAAGTGATCCTCACGAATAAAGGTTAAATATAATGATTTGTCCTCAAATACAAGTGAGAACACAATGAAGCTCACACTCACTAAATCACACCCCCACAACCCACACTATATAGTATGAAAATATTAAGCTCAAAAGGAGTGTGTGACAATAGTGAATGAAACTCAATAACTGTAACTCAATAAATATAGCTAATCAAATGAAAGTGAAATAAAATAAGCTATAGGAATGAGTTTAGAAAAACTTCTCAATGAACAAGAAGAGCTGAAGAAATGATGAGGATGGATTCCTCAATTTGAATTCAAGACTTCTTCTTTGTGAAAAACTGCTCTTATGAAACAAGGCTTGAAACAGGGCACTAAACACCTCTTAAACACTTTGTAAACTTGAATAATTAATTTTCTTAGGTAGTTAAGAGTTGAGAGCAGTAGGGTATTTATAACAACCTAATACATCAGTAAAAACCCAAGTAAAAAGACCAAAAACCCATTAGAAAACAAAGCTGGGAAGTGACCGTTACAGTGCAACGGCTATATTGGCGGTCGACCGCAGATCCATGTCCGGTCGACCGCGATAGGCTGAAACCCAGAGTTTAGTCTCTGGACAATTTGCGGTCGACCGCAGCGACATGCTCGGTCGACCGAAAACAGATATTTATGAAAAACTGCAGACTTCAAAAATGGATTTTTTTTGGCATGTAAAAATTAGCTAATGTTGTCCAACAATTATGAAACTTTAGGAAAAGTTTATAAATAAGAACATAAGCATGTTTGAAAAGGAATTGTTGGAAATGCAATTTTATTTTGTAAAAGCTCACTGTTTTTCTGAACAGTGTACACAAAGCCTGTTTTTCATAGAAATAAGAATTAAACGTATACAAAGCCTGTTTTTCATAGAAATAAGAATTAAACCATGAAATTGTATTTATGTTTTATGAATACATTATATATATATGAAGAAGTATGATAGAGATGTAAACATAAGAACACAAAAAACAATTCTAACAAAGTTTGAAACAAAAATCATTTGAACAAACTTGTGTTGTGTATATATATTTTGAGCTTAAATAAAGTCATACAATATATGTAAACAAACTTCTCTTGTACCTAGGTGATTGTCACATATAAACTTGCATCTTTAACTCTTGATGTAGAAATCTTTTCACCATGTGTTGATGTCCTGAAAAGGAAAAATAAACAACAACCACTAGAAAACAAATTAGCTGTAAATTGTTTGGCAAATCATCATCAAAACCAAAGGGCCAACACGACGCGCACGAGCCGACTAACGCGCGCGTGTTGACCGACGCGCACGAACTGATTGACGCGCACGAGCTGATTGACACACGTGGGCCACTTGGTTCATCGTTTCGCTCCATGCACTTGTCGATGATAGATAATCCTGTTAGACTCGGATAACGACGTTCGTTGTCTCCTCTCCGTCTCGAGCTGTGTACGGACACCTATAGGTATTTTTAGATGCCTACAAGAGTTTGACAATCTTTGTCCGCGCAAAAGATTATAATTTAGAGGTGATAGTGGATTGATTATGATCCCATGGTTTTTCCTGTTGAGCGTTTTTCACGTTAAATCTTGTGTGATTTTATTTGCTGTGTTTGGTGATTTTTCGAGATCTAAAAATCCCAACAAGTGCTATTAGAGCGGGGTTCAACGGTTCGTATAGGTTTGATCGGTGTGCGATTCGTGAAGACGTCAGCGGTCAAAGCGCGGTGATCGGCATCGGCAAAAAAAGGGTTACTGTAGTGACTATATTGTAGTGGGAGTACTGTAGCAGGGGTATTGTCCGACGGTTGAGATTAATTTGTCTTTTGATCAAGGATTTGAAGGCAGAATTTGGTGATCTAGGAGTTGTTCCTAGGGTTTTTCGACGTGCTGAGTTTATTTTTAACATTGATTTTATCAAATTCAATTTCTACAGTGACTAATTTAAATTTTCATTGCGGTTAGAGGATGATGACTTCTTTGGGTCCGAAGTTGGATATTCCGCTATTCAATGGTAAGACAAATTTTGCAGTATGACAGTGCACGGTTCAAGATATTTTTGTGCAGCAGGGTGTTGATCAAGCTTTGGAGGAAAAAAAACCTGAATGATTGAAGGATGCTGAATGGAGTTCCATGCAAAAGAGGGCGGTTAGCACAATTCGTTTGGCACTCGTCCCCGAGATCAAATATAATGTTATGCAAGAGACCACACCAAGGGGGCTATGGGAAAGTCTCGAGGGGATTTATATGTCGAAATCGATGACCAACCAATTGTGTTTGAGAATGGAGCTTTATTCGTTGAAGATGGAAGGAGGTACTGTAATTCAAGACCATAGCAATGCCTTTAATCAGCTAGTTTGCCAACTTATAAATATTGATGAGGAGATTAAAGAAAAAGAGCAGACGCTACTCCTATTGTCATCCTTGCCGAAGTCGTACAAACCATTAGTTCGACGATAATTGTAGGGAAGCAGACTTTGAAGTTCGACGATATGACAGCACTCTTACGTGAGAATGAAAGAATGATAGAAAATGAGAACACATCTAATGGTGGTGACAGTGTAATAGCTTTTGAAGGTTCTAATCGAGTAAGGGGAGATGTGACAGTTATCGAGGATGGTAAAAATCTCGGGCCCGAGACGATAGCGAAAAAGAGTGCTATTATTGCGGAGTTAAGGGTCATATTCAGTTCAGATGTTCCCAGAT
The DNA here is from genome assembly GCA_022839385.1 of Asparagus kiusianus. NCBI lineage: Eukaryota > Viridiplantae > Streptophyta > Magnoliopsida > Asparagales > Asparagaceae > Asparagus > Asparagus kiusianus. The sequence goes on along the minus strand of BQKN01052737.1, from coordinate 4,948 downwards.
GTGTGATGATTTGAAGAGTATTAGACATATGAAGCTTTAAGAAAATGGAAAGAAGGAGAACTCCTTAGTGGTTGTGTGTGATGAAGATGTGGTGTTATTGATGTAGAGTATAGGTACAGATGCGAGTAACACTTGGGTGTTAGATTCTACAGCCTCTATGCACGTTTGCAACAACAAAAAATATTTTAACACATTAAAGACAGATGAAGAATTTGACGACGTGATTGTTGGAAACAACTAGAAGATGAAGGTTGAAGGTGTTGAAAGTGTTCGCCTCAAGGTTCACACTAGGAAGGTTGGAATTTTTTATCATGTGAGATATATGCCGTCATATAGTGCTAATTTAATTTTGTTGGGTGAGATGACATCACGTGGGTACAAGTATGTGAGTGAAGGAGAATGGTGCAAAGTGTATAGAGATGGTGATTTGATTTTGAGAGGGAAAAAAAATAGAAACCATATTTGCTATTTAGATGGGCGATCCGTTAATAGTATAGATTACTCTTCTCAGACTCTTGTCCACAAGGGAGAGGTGAAAAACAGAATGAAGAGAGTGAGTTTTTTTGAAGCCGTTGAGACACTTGGAGATTTTTCGTCGAGGGAGGATATGTTGGGTATCAACTCAAACTCCAAGTTAGTATAGCGTTTTTAATTCTTTGTATAACTTCGTGAGAATTAGATGTGGTTAGAGATCTATCATGATTATGAGTTTGTATTTTATCATGATTAAGAGTTTGAATCTTATTCTAATTAGGAAGTTAGGCTAGAGATAGAGTTTTGGCTTCCCTATATATATATATTCTTCTATTGTTAGAGAAAAAAAACTAAAAAGTATAGAGAGAAAGAGAGAAACAATATTCTTGTAATCAAGGTTTAAGAGGGTGTAACCGGGTTCAAGGGTATTGTGAGAGAGAGTGTTTGACAGTCTTTGTGCGTGCAAAAGATTATAATTTGGAGATGATAGTTGATTGATTTTGATCCCATGGTTTTCTCTGTTGATGGTTTTCCACGTTAAATCTTGTGTGATTTTATTTACTGTGTTTGGTAGCTTTTCGAGGTTTTTGCGAGATCTAAAAATCCCAACAAGAATTTCTCTCATGCCAAATAGTATAGATTGAAGAAGCAAAGGCAAGCCTCCAAACTTGATGGACATAACCAGGTCCTTTCACTATCCTTGCGAATCAATTAAATAGCAAATCCTACTCAATACTCTAGAATCTAAAGGCCCAGCCCTTGTGTGATACCAATCCAAACTGATGAACTATAACCACATGAAAAGAGTGAGTATGAGGTTCATGAATCCCAAAGTTCTTTAGCCTCTCAAAAGTAAAGAACTTTCTATTGGCTACAACATATGCCAAAAAAGACATTTTAGGCAGGTTAAACTTTGCTCCAGATGACTTTATGCCAAGCAACACAAGGAGCAGGAGGGAGAAGCAAATGGTGTGCTGAGGATATTTTAAACTTGCCGTCAACAATACAAACCCTAAGCATAATGAGGCTCCATCAACAGATCCTCATTTGGTTAGAACAAAATCTATAACTTTGAGAATTTGTTCCCAAAGCCAAGCGGTATTTCTCTTCACAGGAGCCTCTCAAGTTGAATGCCTTTGTAGGCAATTTCCATGAATCCATGGAATCCAAAGGGAATCCTGCTTATAATGAATATAGCCCACAAGAGTTTTTTTAATGCAGAAGCAGTGTTCCGATGAATAACTGAGAAAATGCCAAGACCATCAAATCTTGAGTCCAAGAAACCACATGCACACGACCACCCCATAAGAGTCTTGACAAACTTCATATATTTTCTTTAATACTTTCTTTGAAAGAATATAGTTTGTGCACAAAAACACTTGAACCCCCCATAAATTGTGAAAGTGACTTGAATAAAAGTCACATGGCTACCTAATCTCTGCCAAATATTATGACGTTTTTCAAAATTTTCAACTCCTACTTTTTATTTTATTAATATTATTTGAAGGCTATACGAGGAGGGTGTGTGAGAGAGTTTAGAACACAGAACAAACAGAGAAAAAAAGTGAGAGTTAGAGAGAAGAGAGTGGGATAGAAAGAGAAGTATTTATTTGTGTGATTCTCTGGTTAGAGAGTGATCTCCTCTTTTGTAATCTTCTTTTTTGTGAATAGTAAAATTCTCTGCTATTCTTGTCCGTAGCTGTAGGTCATACTAACTGAACCATGCTAAATTCTTGTGTGTTATTCTTTGTCTTCATTGTGCTTATTCAGTGTTGTTATTTTCCACTCTTATATAGATATTTTCTGTATCTGTGAACCCCACCGGTTGCAACAAATTAATATCAGAGCCTGGTTTAGGTTACTATTCTAGTGGGCTTCAAGATGTCTTCTGTAAAATATAAAGTGGAGAAATTCGATGGAAGAAATAGCTTTAGTTTGTGGAGAGTAAAAATAAGGGCCATCAAGAGTTATGTTTTGCGGGGCCATATGCAAGACTTGTTCTCTTGGCTCGAGCTCACACGAGACCTCCTATTAAGTTTCAAGAGGCACGGGAGGCCAACAGGGTGGCTCGGGAGGAGGCCGAGAAGAAATTTGCTACCATGGAGGTTGAGATGAACACCTGGAAACAGAGTGATGACAAATGGCGTCAGGAGCTGGAGATTTGGGACAAGATGATCGAGGGACTCACAGCCCACAACCATAAGAAGTCGGCCACCATCGGGAAACTTAAAGATGACGTCGGTCATCTTCAGCATAAGATTCTTGAACGAGATGGCCGAGTGAAATATCTAGAGAGTGATATTGAACTTGAGAGGTGAGAGAGCAGGATTGCCTTTGAGCGCGCCAAGTCTGCTCACCGAGAAGTTGATAACCTCTAGGTACAGCTTAAATAGGAAGTGGTCGCCCATGAATTGCTAAAGAAAGAGGTGACCCGAGCAACATTAGAGGTTGAGAAGTAGCAGGAGTCACTTCTCGCTGAAGTTCAAGCACTGCAGGGTCACCTCGGTTATCTCGAGTCTGAGGCCTTTAGGGTGAAAGTCATGGATAAATACCGTGATAGCCCCCTAGGCAAGGTAGAGGTAGTTTGGGCTTGTAAAAAACTGGCTTCAACTTCCACTTGTGCCAACTCCCTCGTGAATCTCAACTCGGCCCAGATTGTCTCCATTATCCCTCCCGAGTTGCCAACTACCTCGATGACTTGAAGGAGATAGAGATGAAAGGAGGTGGGCTAGTGCTGGATGTTGACAATGGGGATGAAGGAGGCAAGGAGTCAGAAGAAGACTCTGATTGAGATGAAGACGATATCTCGGATTCTCCTCAGCCGACTTCAGCTCCAGAGTCAGGTGTCGCCTTTGTCCAATCCTACTTCTGATACGAACCGAGCTCCTTAAAGCTTCATGTATCCGTCTTCTTTTTTCTTTGTTGATGTAAATGTTGACGTAAACATTTTGATAAATAAATAAGAGTTATATTTTTTGCCTTCTCGATCTATGTATCTCTGTATTTATGCTTATCTGCTTTGTTAGAGCCTACAATTGATATAGAGTTGAGGCGACTTAGCCATTACGAAGAATTGGCGACTCGATCTCATACCTTTTTATTGAATATGATCACAAGGCTCTAAAATGTGTGCCTTGGACTTATGAATGTGCTAAGGTCTTGCTGCAAACATTTTAGACGCAAACATTTTTCTTTATTAGTTTAAACCGTGTACCTTTGAGTATCCATCAGTTTTTTGGGTTGAGGCGACTCGGATTCGTACCTTGGATTTACTCACAATGGCACCAAGGTCTTAGGGTATGTGCCTTGGGCATAGGAATATTCTAATGTCTTTTAGCTAATGTATGTTGAGTCGATATGCCTTAGTTTTACCCTGAGTAGGCACCAAGGTCTTTTGGTCGGTGATGTGTCTTGATTTTACTCATGGAAATGATACTAAGGTCTTTCGAGTCGAAGCCCACCGAATCGAGTCGTGCTTAGGTTTTATCCCAAGAAGGTACCAAGGGCTTTTCTCGATGGTGTGACTTTGGTCTTACCCTAAGTAGGTGCCAAGGTCTTTTGAGTCGAAGCTGACCGAGTCAAGGTGTGTCTTGGTTTTACCCTAAGAGGTTACCAAGGGCTTCTGTCAATGACGTGCCTTAGTCTTACCTTGAGTAGGTGCCAAGGACTTTTGAGATAAAGCCGACCAATTCAATGATGATCGATCGATGAAAGCTGCACATAAATATACAGTAGGAAAAAATGTATTGTTTTCTTGTTTGAAGATAGTACCATTAATTCAATTTACCTTGGAGAGTTTTATGTGCCTTGGGATTAGACATGAAAAGATGTTAAGGGCTCTAGCTAAGGAAGGCTGGTTTCTTAGCAATCTCCTTGCTCTGATCCCTCTTGTCAGCTCTGTTTAGTATGGGGTCGGTTCTGGAGGGACCCTTTACTGCTTCCTCTCTTGGCGAGGGGTTGGCACATACCACTGACCCAGCCGTCAGTGATATTATTGCTACTGTTATTGCTACTTCTATTGCTTTAGTTGCCCTGACCGTCTTATTGTAGGCTTGGGCGTCTTCTACATCCATATATCCATGTGCCTTAGCCATCAACTGCTCAAAGCTGGTGACTTGTTTCTTAATGAACGAGTCAGCTAACTCTTGCTCTCCAATCTGGCCATGACAGTAGACATGGCGACTATGCTGTCAGGGTCATTGACTTCCAGTCTTTTAGCCTAGAACCTCTTGTAATAGTTCATGAGGCTCTCTCTAGGTTCTTGTCTCATCTGAAATAAGATGTCGGGAGGCGGTTTTTACTTGGTGTTAGCTAAGAAATAATGTACAAACCTCTGACTGAGCTACTCAAAGCTACTGATGAACTTTTTTTATAAGGAGTTTAACCATAGCTTGGTGCTTTCTGAAGTAATGGGAAAGCACCTATAGATGACCAGTTCCGATTCTTACAGCATGGTCATCATGTCATAATAATT
>BQKN01052735.1:47257-58533 GCA_022839385.1 Asparagus kiusianus | reverse complement strand
GATGCTCTCGACACTCATGTGAAATTGACTCAAATAAAGTGTGCTAGATGAGTGACAGGATTCTGAAATTCGCTAATTGTGATAATAATGCAGTTTGACCACTTAATCGCTGTTTTAGAGTGTTAATTTTCCAAGCTAGTATCAATTAGAAACTAACTTTAAGTCTTGATTCAAATCTGATATAAACGTTATCAGTAACCATTTTATTCAATATTTTAATGTTTAGGTAACCATCTTATTTAATGTTTAGGATAGGAAAGGCTAAGGTTGTGGTCCTAAATACAGAGGCCTTTGGGAAAAAGGAATAAAGTGAGTAAAAGTATAATCTAAAAATTGTGGCAGAATTGGCTTGTGGCCTAATTTAAGAAACTATTTCAATATGGGCAGCTAAACAAAAAACTTCTAGTTTAACTGTGAATAAGCACAGGGGAACGGAGAGAGAATATTATCACTGTTACTTTTTCAAGTGTTCATCCAGAGATACTACACTAAAGTATCAGATGTTAATAGTATAGTGTAAAATGTTATACCATCAAAGGCCAATACATTTACCCTCCCTTCCAAAGTTGAAACTGCTAATTATTTACTACATCCTAGTGTTGCCGGTAAGAACAGAAAAGCAAAAACTTTTCTTCACCCTTCTTCTCTTCCCATATCGATCATTCAACATGTTTGTTTATGTTTTACAAAATCTGACCTTTGTCTACATTTCCAATAACTTGATCAAGTATATTCTACAAACAAACATAAATTCAATAAATTCAAGAAACTTCAAGATCAAATGTACCTAAAGAAGAAACCTAGCTCCAGAATCCAATTGAGTCAAATTGGCCAACAACATCACCATCAACCTCACAACTTTACGATCCCCAACCTTATACATCACATCCATAGCAGTACTCACGGTTCCAATGGACACAAGCTCCTCCGCAATCCCATGATCTTGGGAGAGATTGATCAGAGATTCGGCCGCGGGAGCAGAGAGCTCCGTTGGATCTCGGAGGAGGCGGGAGAGAGGGGGCAGGAGGCGGTCGGAGCGGGAGGAGAGAGGGTGGAGGCCTTCATCGGAGCCGGTGAGATCGCGGACGATGTCGACGGCGGCGGGGATGAAGAAGATCTGAGAGAGGTCAAGGGAGAGAGATCCGAGAGAACGACGAGAGAGAGCTCAAGGAGATTTGAGATCGAGAGAGAGAGAGGAAGGAGTCGCGATGGAGTCGGTGTTTGTGGAAAATTTGTAGTAAGAAAAATAATGAAAGAATCGTATTTGATTTATTCTCTCTAACTGCTTAGAAAAAGAATGATTTCAATCCTCTCAATCTCGATTACAATTGGATTTCCTGATTACAAAAGAGAAGAGAATTGATCTGGATTCTCCCCTTTGTTTAATTCTGGGTTCTTCACGATGGCGATGAGATGCCTCCCTCGAATGCTCGCGTCGAGTTTGCTTCTCGTTGACGATCCGAACATCTTGATTTACTGGAACGTGGTTTTCTCCTCATGATTTGACGTTGTGGAGAACTTGCAAAGTAAGTTTTAGAACTCTGGACGAGTTGATAACTCTGAACGAGTTTGAAACTCTATGAAAGAGTTGTTTTAACCGAAATCGGTTTATAGCCAAGGCCGACGAAGCACCTGTTGCCGAACGTTGCTGAAGGATGAATGTCGATCTCCTTCTCGCTGCCAAGTCTCAGGTCAAAAAGCCAGCCGAAAAATCTTCCAACTCTGGACCCGAACTCAGTTGAGTTTACCCCTATTTATAGGGGATTAAGGGGTGTAACCGTCCCCTTAATTCGCTCCTAAGTGGGGCTGAATGGGGTGTAAGCGCCCCTTAAACAGCTCCCCAAATCGTGGGGAAAACGATTTTGAAACCGTTCACCTCATGTTGAATGAGTCAAACAACGCCCAAGTTGGCGTTCAGGACCCTAACTCCGCGTCTTAGGGTTGAGACGCGGATTTGGGTGATGACTGAACGTCAAAAACGCGAGGGATGCTCGCGTTTTGCTTGTTACAGCTTGGAAACGCGGGGTCGCCAGCGTTTTGCTTGTTAAAGCTTGGAAACACGGGGGTCGCCTGCGTTTTGCTTGTTGAAGCTTGGAAATGCGGGGGTCGCCTGCATTTCAGGAATTAAAACATGAGGGTCGCCTGCGTTTCGTTTGCTAACACACGGGGAGGACCTCCGTGTTTTGGTGAGGCAACGCAGGGAAGGCCTATGTGTTTTGTTGTTGACACACGGGAATGACCTCCGCGTTTTGGTGTAGCAACGCATGGAGGACCTATGCGTTTTGTTCTGGGAGTTTGGAACGCGGCCACGAGCTATGCGTTTTGAATCTGGGACGCATAGGTGAGCTCTGTGTCTGGATTTGAAGAGACCGTCAATTTGTAGTCTCTTTTGCTTGAGCGTTGCAAAGACCGTCATCTTGTAATCTTCGTCTTGGCTCCTTAAAAATATGAGAGTCGTCAGATTGTATCTCCCGATGTTGATTGTGAAGGCTGTTGATTAGAGCTTTCATTAGTTGTTATGAAGGTCGTCAGATTGTAACCTTCATCGATCTACGTGAAAGTCTTCAAATTATAGCCTTCTGGAAGTCGTCAGATTGTAACTTCCATCATCGGTGTTTGATGGGAGATTAGCTATCTATTATGATTTTTAGACAGCCTATAGTTGAGAATTTTGAAGGAGGCATCGAACGGGATTTTCTCTCCCTCTCTCTCATTTTCACTCCGATCAAGTGAGGAAAGGGGAAAAGAACCGGGAATATGGGTGTTTTTCTACAGTGATTTTAAGATTTATTTTCTTTCTCGTTTTCTTCCAAACCAAACAAAGAAAAATTACTTTCTTTTCTTTCTTCTATTTCCCTTCAAACCAAACAGAGCCTTAGTGATTGATTAGGCTAATCTTAGATTTTGGTGTTCCATCGATCATGTTCTTCCCTCGACTTGATTTCTCTTTGAATAACGCTCCTTTAAGAATATTTAGATTCTACCTAATGTCTAACTTTTTTTTATTATTTTACAGTATAAGCTTTTTTCATAAGGAATTCTATTTTCATTAGAATTATAGTATTGATCCATAGCTCAAAATTCTATTTTAGGTGGGCTATACTTCCTATGAAATTTATGGTGGGGTACATTTCAACAAAATTATTATAAAGTGGAGACAAATACAAACTATGGGATTTCTGTACTTCCAAAAGTCCCATGTTAGCTAGAGGATAAGTAAAAAAGTTTCAGCCTCCCATCATCTTTGACAGGATGATCGTTTGACATGTTGATTTGTTATTTTGTGTTGCTTGAGTAATTTGTATTTATTTTCTTCGTTTTATTATAGGTTGTGTGCGCGAAAGCATGAATGTTGTCTCTTAAGAAAAGAGGAGTTCATGTAGCAACACAGTGGAGTTTGGAAATGGCTTTGACCAAGGTGTTGTGCGCAACAGAAATTTCGACATGATCTCTGGTGCACAACAAGAGAGTAAGATCTCAACTAAATCCCTGTTTCACAAAGGAAACAAGAACCGACAGTGATATATCTCAACATAGTGGGATATACACTCTTCCTATCATCTGTTTTAGGACTAACTTGTCGAGGGAACCTAACAAGCTATTACAAAACACAGCAAGACAAACTATTTTTACGTGGTTCGGCAAGTTGCCTATGTCCAGGGGAAAAGGAGGGGGGATCTACTATTAGAGAGAAAGAGAATACAAATAGGGTTTATAATCATACAAAGCCTCACAAATAAAACCCTTAAACAAACTCTCAAATCTCTCATAATTTCTCTCTCAAAAGGTATGCACAAACCTTCTCAAATCTCCTCTTGAAAGTCGGCGGCTCACTGTGGTTTTGTTTTCTTTCGCCGCTACTTTTCCGCCTCTCCATCACAAAACCCTAGATATAAAACTAGGTATTTATAGCTGGGAAAATGCGTCTTGTGAACGCGTGTGTGGATGTAGCGGTGTGGCCCCTATGAGCAAAATGCGTCTTGTGACGCGCCCCTACGAGCAAAAGCGTGGGGGAGGTGCGTGCTCGTGGGTGTGGCCCCCACACCCCCACACGTTCATAATTCTCCACCTCGGTAAAGTTTTCTCCCAAAACTGAGCCGACACCAAAAAAATATCCAAATGTCTCACTTGTTGCGTCCAGTACGAAGTGGAATAAATCCACGACAACGGACGCAATCCACAACAAGTCGAAAACCCGAACGAGAGCTTAAACAATCCCCCATCGAAATCAACTAATCCAACCTGGCTACATCGTAAAGACTGCCTACGTATCCTCTTGCCTAAGGATTCAAACCTCATGTAGTTCACCCAAATGGCATCCAAATGTCTCAACATCGAAGAATGTTCAAAAGCTTCAAACAATGACCAAACTTAACACCTGAAATAACTTTGGTTAACATATCCATAGGGTTATCCTTTGTGTGGATCTTCTCCAATATGACATCTCCATCATCCAAGACATCACGAACGAAGTGGAATCTGATATCAATGTGCTTCGTACGTGCATGATAGACCTGTTTCTTTACCAAATAGATAGCTGACATGTTATCACAATATACCCGAATGGTCTCCTGTGATATCCCCAAGTCCTCCAATAATCCATGCAACTACAAAACCTCCTTCACAGCTTCAGTCACTGCCATATATTCCATCTCTGTAGTAGATAGAGCCACTGTAGACTGAAATGTACATCTCTAACATATTGTTGCTCCTACCAATGTGAACACATACCCAGAAGTAGACCGGCGCTTGTCAAGATCCCCTGCATAATCTGAATCTACATATCTAATATAATCCTACCCTGTCTCCATATTCTTCTGAAATACCAAACCAACATCCATGGTACCTTTGATATACCGAAGGATCCACTTCACGGCCTCCTAATGACCCTTCCCAGGATCGTGCATATACCTGGATACCATGCTCACGGCCTGTGATAAATCTGGCCTCGTACACACCATCGCATACATCAAGCTACCCACTGTACTAGCATATAGAATCTTAGACATATATTCTCTGTCCTTAACTAAAACAGGTGACATCTTAGCTGAAAGCTTAAAATAGGGAGCCAATGAAGTGCTCACTATCTTTGCATTACCATCAAAGCTGAATTTCTTTAACATCTTTTGCAGATAACTCCTCTGTGTAAGCTTCAATCTCCCCTTTGCCCTCTCTCTCTCGATCTCCATACCTAATATCTTCTTCACCTCTCTAAGATCCTTCATCTCAAACTCGGATGACAACTCCTTTTTCAACTTTTAAATAGCCAAAGAATTTCTAGATGCAATAAGCATATCATCAATATATAATAACAAATAGATGTACTCACCATCCTGTAGCTTGTGCATGTAAACACATGGGTCATATGGGCTCCTCGTATACCCTCGTCCAATCATAAAGCCGTCAAATCTCTTGTACCATTGTCACGGTAATTGCTTCAATCCGTAAAGAGACTTCTCCAGCTTGCAAACTAAATCCTTCTTTCTTGCAACTTTAAATCCCAACGGTTGTGTCATGTAGATCTCCCCATCTAAATCTCTGTATAAAAAAACTATCTTAACATATATCTAGACCAAATCCAAATCCAGTTGTGCCACCAATACCAATAAAATACGAATCAACGAATGATTCACAACAAGTAAAAATACCTCATTGTAATCAATGCTCTCAAGCTGTGCATATCCCTTGGCAACCAATCTAGTTTTGAACCGAATGTACCCAATAGAAGACTCCTCCTTCTTCACATATACCCACATGCATTCAATAGATTTCTTACCTTTAGGTAGCTGTACAAGTTTCCAAGTATCGTTCTTCTGAAGAGACTACATCTCCTCCTCCATAACTTCCCTCCACCTGATCGAATTGGGACTAGCCTCTGTCTCTCTAAATGTAGAAGGAACCACATCATCAATGACCTCCACTAATAATGCATATGTGACCATGACATTATTATATCTAGCTGGCCGACGAATCATCCTTCTTGATCTATTTGTTGCAATGGACTCCTGAGCATGACCCTGCTCCTGAGTCTTACCATCCACTGTATCCTCTATCTGCCCGGCTGTCATCTCATCTCCTTCCAGCGTCACCTCTGTAGGAGCCTCAATGGATACAATGCTATTTTGAGTGGGTGGAGTCACATCATCCTCCACCTGTTGCAATATCCTATCTGTCTGATCTTCCTCCACCTGCTGAAACTTGAGGCCTCATCATGTATGCCTCGTCAAATATAACATCTCTGCTAATAACTATCTTCTTATCCTGTGGATCCCATAATTTGAAGCATTTAACACCTTCTCTAAATCCAACAAAGACTATTTTCCTCGCTTTCGGATTCAATTTTCTCTTATTTACATGATAAAAAACTAGACACCCAAATATCTAAAGCGACTCATAGTCACTAGCCACCGAACCAGACCAACGCTCCATCAGAGTCTTCCCCTCTATCGTAGTGCACGATAACCTGTTCATGAGATGGCTCGCATAAACTAACGCCTCGGCCCAAAAGGATCTAGGCAATTCACTCTGCGTCATCATACATCGCACATTCTCCAGCAAGGTACGATTCAATCTCTTAGCCATCCTGTTCTGTTGAGGTGTCTCTCGAACTGTGAAGTGTCGCCTAATGCCGTGATCCCGACAAAACTACAGAAATGGATCACTCTTGTATTCTCCTGCGTTATCTGAATGAAGAGTCTTCACCTTTCTACCTGTCTGCAGCTCTACTTTCTTCTTCCACTCCACAAAAATATCCAGGACTTCATATTTATGCTTCATAGGGTATACCCAATTCTTCCTAGAATAATTATCAATAAAAGTGATAAAATAGTTAGCCCCATCAAGAGATGTGTTCTTGGAAGGGTCCTAAACATTTGTGTAAATATAATCCAATATACATTGAGTGTTGTGAATAGCGGTGCCAAACTTTACTCTTGTCTTCTTCCCAAGTACATAATACTCACACAGGTCCATCTTGCAGGTCTTAGCACCTTTCAATAGCCTCTATTTTACCAATGACTACAGAGACTTATCACCTGTGTGTCCAAGTCTTATGTGCCATAAAGTGATAGTGTCCTCCTCTGTAGTGATAGAAGCTGCCAGACCCCCTGTAACTGTCTTGCCCTTCAAGTAGTATAGGTTATTTTCCCTGACATCTCGCATCACCACCATAGAATCCTTCGTGACCTTCGTTGTAGCATCCTCTAAGATCACTCGATATCCTACTACCTCCAAAGCCCCAAGAGAAATGAAGTTCTTCGTCAACTACGGCATGAACCTCACTTCTTTCAACTCCTTAACCACTCCATCATGTATCCTGATCTGGACTGAACCAATACTACCAATAGAGCATACGTAGTCATTACCTATAAGCACGACATCCTCTCTTTCTAGCTCCTCAAAACTGAAGAACCAATGCCTCCTAGGGAAAATGTGATATGTAGCTCATAAATCCATCATCCACTCGGTAGAGTGCATAGCAAACCAATGGTAGTGGAGGGCATGAATAGCTTGAATAATCTGAATCTGAATGCTCACAAATAGCTTTTGTAACATTCATTTTTGAAGCTTGTATAACTTTTCCCTTATTCTTCCCGGCTTTATCCTTCAACTTTGGGCAATCGATCTTCCAATGTCCCTCTTCTTTACAAAAGCGATATTGATTCCTACCAATACTCTTATGGCCACCTCTATTCTTCTATTTTGAATGGTTGAATTGGCGGTGATTTGGATAACGGCCTCAAACTGTTAATGCATCTCCCGATGCATTCTCGGAGGGTTCACCATCACTCTTCCTCAACTCATAATTTACCAACACTTAGGTCACCTCCATATCCTGTTGTAGCATCCTCTAAGATCACTCGATATCCTGCTGCCTCTAAAGTCCCAAGAGAAATGCTGTTCTTTGTTAACTGCGACACGAACCTCACTTCTTTCAACTCCCTAACCACTCCGTTATGCATCCTGATCGGGACTGAACTAATACTACCAATAGGGCATACGTGGTCATTACCCATAAGCAAGATATCCCCTCTTTCTAGCTCCTCAAAGCTGGAGAGCCAATCCCTCCTAGGGCAAATGTGATATGTAGCTTCCGAATCCATCATCCACTCCGTAGAGTCGGCATAGCAAACCGATGGTAGTGTAGCGTACGAATAGCCTGAATAATCTGAATCTGAATGCTCACCAATAGCTTTTACAATATTCACTTCTGAAACTTGTACAACTTTTCTCTTATTCTTCCCGGCTTTGTCCTTCAACTTTGGGCAATCGATCTTCCAATGTCCCTCTTCTTTACAAAAGCGACATTAATTCCTACCAATACTCTTATGGCCACCTATATTCTTCTATTTTGAGCGGTTGAACTAGCGATGATTTTGATCACAGCCTCGAACTGCTAATGCATCTCTCGATGCCTTCTCGGAGGGTCCACCACCACTCTTCCTCAACTCATAATTTACCAACGTTGAGGTCACCTCCTTATAACTAACAGAGTTCTTTCATTGATCATAGTGAGAATGAACGTATCATAACCACCCTCCAGCAATGAACACAAAAGTAGCATCGCCTTGTCTTCATCCTCAACCATGATGTCCACATTGGTCATATCTGAAAGTAGCTTCGTGAAGTTGTTTACATGCTCCCCAATGGAAACTCCCCTCTTCATCTTGAACTGGTAAAACCTCTTCTTCAAGTGAATCTGATTCTTAATGCTCTTAGTAAGATACTTCTCATTGAGCGTTTCCCACAATCTCTTTGTCAACATCTTGTTTATAACATCATAAATAAGATCCGGCGTCAAGCATAACCGAATAACTCTACAAGCCCTACTGTTCATCTTCTTCCAAACCTTATCCTCCATGTCTTCGGGTTTCTCTTGTAACTCAAGAGTCTCCTCCAAATTCTGTGCATCCAAGGCATTCATCACCTGACACCTCCACAATCCGAAATTAATCTTGCCGTCAAACTTTGGAATATCAATCTTTGTGTTATTGATGCTCAGACTCTGTATCGCCTTCGTAAGAGACGAACCTGATGTGCTTGATTCACCTATGTTGTTGATCTAACTCTTCAAATAGGAATCCTTCAGAGAATTCTTCAAACAAGCTCCAAGCCTAACTTGTAGCTCTGATACCACTTGTTGTGCGTAACGAAAATTTCAACAGCACCTCTGGTGCACGACAAGAGAGTAAGATCTTAACTAAATCCTTGTTTCATAAAGGAAACAAGAATGGATAGTGATATATCTTAGCAAAGTAGGATATACACTCTTCCTCTTATCAGTTCTAGGACTGACTTGTCGAGGGAACCTAACAAGCTATTACTGTTGGCCTTTTTGTTTTGATGATGTTTAACAAACAATTTACTACTAATGTAATTTGTCTAGTGTTTGTGTTTTTGTATTTATTATAGACAAACAATAAGTTGAAGATTTGATAGAATTGCACTTCAACGATCATATCCAATGGAGGTTGGCGGAATAGTGGTTGAAGCATTACAATTCAAGTTAAAGATCCAAGTTCAAGCTTCATCCGCAAATTTACCAAGAAGATCTTCAAGGAAGATCTATCAAGCTTGGGTAATTTAGCTTAGGAGTTTATACTTTGTGTGTTGGTACTTTAAGCTCAATCATACACACACACACACAGAGACGTATTTGGTTTTTATATATATAATCATATATATACACAAGTTTTGGTTTTTGATTTTCAAGTTTAAATATGAAACAAATATATATTTATATATATACATGTTTGTTTTCATATGGTTAAGTTGTTTTGGTTTAGTTATGTAGATATGAAACAAATATACATCCATATATATTCATATATTTCATTTTCTATTATATGTGGAAAAATATTATGTTTATGGATTGAAGACTTGTTTACACTATTTTCATATCTTGTATAAGTCTCTAAATCCATTCTAAAGTATTTTAAAGTTTTGTTTAAGTCATTTTGGCAAAATCAAGTTTTTCAACATGCTCATACTTATGTGAATTTGCAAAATGATAAAATTTCACAAATGAGAAGTGCTTTTTGAAAACCAGTTTTTGTAACATGTTCATTTTCATGTTTACAAATATTTTCCAAAGTTTTATATTTTTCTGATTTTATTTGCTATTTTTAAAAAAAGTTTAAAAATTAGTTTTACTATTTAAAACAGGCTGATAAAGTGTTATCAGTCGACTGATACATGTGTTCAGTCGACTGAAAAAATTGTCTGGAATAAGCAAAAGTTTATGTTTTGTTTTGGTCGACTGACCCGTCGACTGATAAGGTCATCAGTCGACTGATCGTGTTCTTCAATCGATCGATGATCTGCCAGTTCCCTGTAACGATCAGCTCATCAGTCGACTGATCATTCGACCGATGACATAACGATTAGTTTTTTCAGATTTTTATATTGCCGTTATTTTGTCTTTTTGTTAGGATTTCTTGGGTTTTTGGACTTTATCTTATGATCCTATATATAGCCCATACCCTCTAACTTCTAAACCATTAAGAAAGTTTTTAAACAAGTTTAAAGGGTGTTTAAAGTTTGTTTAGTATTTGTTTCAAGTTTGTGAAGAAATTTTCACAAGAGCTAGAAAAGATCGTCCTTTGGTGTTTGAGCTTCAATTCATCTCTCTCTCTCACTCTGGTCATTTATTGGAGAAGTTTTCTAAACTCAATCTAGCTTTGCATTTATTGTTTGCGGTGAAAGTTAATTTCTTCATTGCTGATTCTATTACACGTTTATCGATTACAGATTTAAAATAAAATTAGTCTTTTTATAAGACTTTCTTACACAATGAAAATAATAATAAAAATACAACTTTCTTCAAACAAACGCAACGGGTGTTTATCGCCCGCTGCTTGCGCGGGATCTTGGCCTGTGACGGGGATGTTGATATCCGTGGACCACCGTCGATCAGATCTGATTACTGAAAAATCGGGCAGAGCTTCGTTGATTCGCGAAGGAATCAAGAAACCGTAGCGCTTATCTCGACAACGGTGAGATAATTGCTCTGTTGGCCTTCTTATTTTGATGATGTTTAACAAACAATTTACCACTAATGTTGTTTGTCTAGTATTTGTGTTTTCTTATTTATTATAGACAAACAACATTGTTGGAGGATGGATGGAATAGCGATTCAACGACAATATCAAACGGAGGTTGGCGGAATTGTGGAGTGAAGCAACGTACAATTCAAGTTAAAGATCAAGTTCAAGCTTCATCCGCATAGTGTACCAAGTCGAGCTTATTGAAGATCAAGATCTAGCTTGGGTAACTTA
>BQKN01052735.1:20254-39106 GCA_022839385.1 Asparagus kiusianus | reverse complement strand
ATAGAGTAGATTTATTTTCTTGTATTTAATTCTTATAATTTTATTTTATAGTTTAGATTTTGTAATTTATTCTGTAGTTAGATTTTAATTTCTTGCACTATTCACCTTGAGGCTAGAACCCTCTTGGGTTTAGTTTTTCTTTTTGTTTATTTTTATTTTGTTTGATTCGCCTTTAGGCTAGAACCCTCTAGGGAATCGCCCTTTTCTAGGAAATAGGATCAATTTTAGATTACCCATATCTATAATTGAATCCACCATCTTTAATTTCTTGTATTTTCTTTTATTCTAGAATTTTGTTTTTCATTCTTGATTTTTTTATTTGTTTCTTGATTTTATTCATTTTTCCTTCTCACCTTATTGATCATACTCATTTTTTATCAAATCCACTCTCACTTACACTTGCACCTATTTACACACCATTTTCACTATCTCAATCTCTTCACAATCACATTCACTTATCACTCCTACTTGTCACGCACACAACATAAGAACCGATTTTATATTTTCTCCTACAAAAACACCTTCCTCGTAGGATCGATATCTTAAATACTATAATTTGACACGGTTGTGCACTTGCAACCTTTTTGGTACATGTTTATGCCGCATCACGAGCTCCTCTTCTTTATGCCGATGAACTCGATCCGATCTCTCCTCCTCCTCTTTGAAGTTCGTGCACTTTCAGTCTTCAATCCGGCAGGGCTTCGCCAACGCTCGAGAATTCCAGATCTCAAAAAAATGAAGGCCCGGGGCCGTATTTATAGGCTCCGGGGAATCCAGGTGGTTAAAACCGCATAACAACAAAAAATCTGATTTTTAGGGTCCATGACACCCTTGGGTGTCTCAGCGAGGCCGAGACACTCTCGGGTGTGCCGAGACACCCTTGGGTGTCTCGGCCTTGGCCGAGACACCTTAGGGTGTCTCAGCTCGGGACGAGACACCTTAGGGTGTCTCCCACCGTGCCGAGACACCTTAGGGTGTCTCGGTTGGGCCGAGACACTTCGGGGTGTCTTAGCTTAGGCTGAGACAGTCCGTTTTGCGCGCTTGTCCATTTCCTCCATAACTTCTTCATCCGAACTCGGATTTGAGTGATTCAAAGTGTGTTGGAAAGCCGGCGAGGAGATCTATATGCTTCAATGACTGGATCATTGTGGAGTAAACTGGGACATGAGCGGTGTTTCGCTTTTTGTAAGCGACGCGGGGCTCCCGATCAGTTCGCATCCTCGTTATTCTGAAGCTCCATCGCTTCACATAGTTCGTCGATTCACTTCAAGTGTTCGTCGACGTCAATCAAGCTCATGTGACTTGGATAGTGACGTTCATCATCTTCTCTTAGCTTCGAGCTATTCGTGGAAACCTATAGGCAATTTTCAACACCTACATTTATATATAATTGTTTGATTATTATTTTTCTAAGCTAGAGTTTATATTGAGTTTAGTTTGATTTTGATTTTATTCTCATTGTTACACACACCCACATTGAGCTTATAGTATTTCATACATAGTATAATTTGGGTTGTAGGGTTTGTGACATTGAGAGTGAGATTTCATTGTGTTCTCATCCATTATAGAGAACAAATTTATTTGTATTGTGAGCCTAATTGTGTTAAACACTTTGTAATATACTTGTACACCGAGTGGAGTGTGTGGTGAGAGACGGGATCGTCCCAAGAAGAATAGGATAGGTGGTAATGCCTAGAGGTAGGTTGTAATTCCTAACACTTGAGGAAGACACTGGCTAGAGACCAACACTTAGAGGGTGTAAAGTAGGATTGCAAGAGTATGAGATTGTAAAGTTTTCGGTGAACTAGAAAACCGAGTGTGAGGTGTAAATGTTATTCAGATGAGCATAGAAAACTCGGTTGTGATAGTGGATTTCTCTCCGGGAGTGGGGAGCGGAGACGTAGGACGGAAGGTCCGAACTCCGTGATCATTTCTTGTGTGTTTGAGTTTGGCTTATGCACTTATATTTTGTTTATCTCTATCGCCATTCTCTCATTATTTATATTTCCCACTATCTAGCTTATTTTGTTTGTGTTTATTTCACCTTTGTGTTATTTGTATATCCTTGCACATATCTTGTTGCATATCATATTTACTAGGATAACTTGTTAATAAGTTTTTAATTGGCATAAATCGGATTAGATTAGCATAAACCCTATACACCCCCCTCTAGGATTCCTTCCTAATGGCATTAGGGTGACTTTCAATTACAAATCACAGTAAAACAAACTATTTTCACGTGGTTTGATAAGTTGCCTATGTCCACGGGGCAAGGAGGGGGGAGATCTACTATTAGAGAGAAAAAGAATACAAATAGGATTTACAATCATACAAAGTCTCATAAATAAAACCCTTAAACAAACTCTCAAATCTCTCACAATTTTTCTCTCAAAAGGGATGCACAAACCTTCTCAAATCTCCTCTTGAAAGTCGGCGGCTCACTGCATTTTTGTTTTCTTTCGCCGCTGCTTTTTCCGCCCCTCCGTCACAAAACCCAAGATATAAAACTAGGTATTTATAGGCTGGGAAAACGCGTCTCGTGAACGTGTGTGTGTGGATGTAGCAGTGTAGTCCCAATGAGCAAAATGCGTCTCGTGACGTGTCCCCACGAGCAAAAGCGTGGGGGAGGTGCATGCTCGTGGGTGTGGCCCCAACGCCCCCACACATTCACACAAGGTCATAAATAAGGAAACTAAGATTGAAAGTTGTGGAAGTGATTCTGCTTATTATTTTATCTTCTCCTACAACATATTTTCCTTCATGTAGAGATTGTGTGAAGATTATACTGCTATTTTTACTCGTAATTAGAAAAGACCAAATCATCAGAGCGAAAATACAAAATACAAGTTCAATTTGACAACACTTGTACCACTTAATATACATATTTCATACCACTAGCTGCTCTTACTACAAAAGGTGGCTATTACGACAAAAAGAATTTTAGCAAATCCTTATTGGTAGCTCTCTCTTCAATCACTATGCGGAATCGGAATCTGAAAAGGGTTGAAAACCATGGTGTGATCTAGAGCCCAGTGAGGACATTTCCGCACTAGTGTTTTTAGCAAAAATAATGAATATTAAACTCTTAATATTAAAGTAAGCTAGCACTGACTTTTTTATTTGTAAATTATGTAGTATATAGGATTGTAAAAATGATCGATGTCATACGTCATAATAACGTAAGAAAAAGATTAACTATTATTTGGTCATAAATCAATTCATGAGTAAATATGATAAAATAAAAAACACAGTTAAATGTTAGGAATTAAAATAATAAGTTCAAGAGAAACAAAACGAGTGTCAATTTACTCATTATATCAGCTAATCACTTGAATTGGAATAAACACATTTTATTACTGAAAATAACTGCTTAATTGTCAGACTAAGATTATACTTTAGCCTAGTAGTAAGGGAAAGTAAATTCGCATCACTTTAATAATTTTCCTACAGGGAGTACAATACATTTAGCCTTATCATAAGGTGTCTATTGGTCTCATCACTTGTGCCCAAGAAGGCCATTTCTTTTATGCTAAATAGGCCGCTTCACCTATTAGTGCACCTAATACTTATGGCAGACTTGATCACTTCACTTCATAGCGGACCTTTGAGGTTTCTTTGTTATCAAGATTTATTATCAATTACTTCTTTTGGTTGTCTTAAAAACCAAGTCATGGATAAACATATGGAATATATGGAATATTTCAATAACTCATTTCAACACTTTTTTCACAAATCATATTAAGAGAAAGCAACATTCATATTTGTCTAAATGGTATATATGAAGAGCATAGCTTAATTGTATTCTGGGTTCAAGTAGACATATGCTTATAAAATCAAATATATTATATTTCACAATAATTCACATCCAAACCCATTTCTCATTTAACCTATTTAAGAGCATACATAATTCTCACATAAATAATTTTTCACATTTCAATACACAGGAAATTTCTACTTTTCCCCCTCGAAAATAACTAGTGAGAAATGTACTCACCTTTCGGTTAGTTCTGGAATTTTAGGGGTCTAGCATTAAATTTTCCCTTTTTCGTTAGGACCAGAAAAAAACTACATGACTTCCCCAATGATATTTTTCACTTTCCCTTTTGCCTTCCTTCTTCCTGCCGTTTTGGTCTCTCTTTTGTCTTTTGTTTCATGACGCAAAGGGTTTGCCATTGATGGGGGTTTTCTAGTGGCGCGGGCGCTCGCCGGTGGCAAGGGGCGCTTTATCAGAGGTCATAGTGGCCGGCGGCAAGGCTCTTGCCTTTTTTTTTTTTTTGAGTTCTCATCTAAGAACTACACTATTTTTCTCTACATATTTGCATCATTATAAATCACTAGAAAATCTACTTAAAAGTTTTAGAATACATACCTCAAAGTCGAGATTCCTAACCTTGCCTTCTCTTCTCCCCTAGCCTAAAACGTTATTTTGTTGGCAAGCTCGAGTGCAAAATATTAGCACTTAGCATGTACAAACTTGCTCTTCATCCCCCGTCTTCTTGAACCTGGAATCCCCCTTGTATTTAAGTGCACTAATCTTCAAACAATAGCAACTCCTAACAAATATAGCATTTCACAGAACCTTATACAATACAATAAGCAAATTTGAGCTTTGCGCGACATTGGGTGCTGTCATACTTAGATGAAGCTAATTTTACAAATTTTTTTTTATCATTTGATTGCAGTTAGAGCATATCACAGATAATTTCCAAGGTTAAGTGTTTTTTTATTATGAGTATAGTATTTTAGTAAAAATATATTCTTGGTAGCCTTGTTCTATTAATGCGGGTTGCAGGGAAACATACATAAAAGAAAAGGAAATAAGAAACAAAGCCGCATAGAATAAAGAAAAAGAAAAAAAAGTGGAAAGAGATGATTATTTTTTTGAGAACGCAGAGAGAACCTACAAGGAGCCTCTGACTACTTTGATATCCCAAAAAAGATTGGTTACAAAGGAAGAGGCCACACCCCACCCGGCCATAGAGTGTGATCTCTTATAGTCAAGGGAGGTATATCAACACAAAAATCCACACTCTCACATAAAGTTTGAACATATAGAAACTACTAAACTCGGAAATATGCACAACCATTAGCAGCAGGTATCATTCAAAGATGACGGCGTCTCATCTCTCCCTGCCACACTACGTCGAATATCCTGAGCAATTGTTGTACCATTGCAGTCCTTGCTCTCAAATTTGTTTCAACCAATATCTCCGTCTCATGGTGTAGAACGTGTTGATCATGAGCTCCTAGCCTGTAAGAAGTGAAATAAGAAATCTTCTTCCAAATCTCAAGAGAACAAAATTTTTAGTTATAACAATTCTTCTATTTCCTTCTCCCCAGACACACCCAATCAACGCGTAGAAGTAAACCTCACATATTTTCCTAATCTTTCCTTTCAAAACATTTGGTCCCCATTGAGTCTGAATTTTTCAGTAAATCTTCAAGACATCCAACAAGTTTAAATTTGTATGAGAAGACCTCTTATCGAACAATTGATCACCTTTTCTTTTGCTATTGAAATCATCAGGATCATTATTCTGCATGCTCAACATCACATGACTTTCACCTTAACACTATAAAGATGAGTCCACACTCTAATTTTTAATTCCTGAGGAATATCCTCAAGTCAACAACAAGTAATCTTCAACCTGGTAGATTTGAAGCCCAAACCTCATGTAGTGTTCGAATCCTAGCTAATCACATCACCAAAAGATCTAATAGCCATTATAAAAGCATGCCAATTCCAAAAATAAGCAGGTACTCCCATAAGAAATCCACACCGTTAATTTTCTCTCTTTAGAAATTTCACCCTCATGCGGAGACAATTGCCTAACTCTTATTCTGTAAGAACTTGTTGATGAAAAACCATTATTTACTAGTTCACATGATTTCTGCATGTCTCCAACTTTCATCAGAAACTCATTAGGTTCAAAATATCTAACATCCCAAGTCGTATTTCATGATTATATAAAAGATCTTTTAAAGAAATAGAAGATTTCCCTTTTAATCTTAACAGGATGAGGCATATTAAGTCTATCTCCTCCTACCTGCATATTCTTCTTTAATATAGCTTCATGCTGACACTGGTGTTTTACCTTCATCCCTCCCTCAAGTCACTAGTAGGCTTGGAATTTTATTAAAATCCTCCACCCCTTTGATTGGAGCTCACCCCATTAGGACTGGATTTTGAATTTCCATTTAAAGGAGGAAGAGTCTCGATTATTCATCAGGTATTAACCCTAGATTCATGAAAACTAACACCTTGCAAATGGCAATAATCTCCATTGAATCGATTTCCAAAAGAGCCTCCATCTTCCTGGAATTTGATTCGAAATCTCTGAGAATTTCAATTACCATGTTAATGATGTTATTAGTTTCGTAGTAAATAATTCAATATTAAATCAATAATCAAAATCAAATTGAATAAAATATTCCTTAAAAGAACTATTAGGAAAAGCACTTTTTGCAGGAGAGAGAAAGAACTAGAATTGTTCGAGTGAGATACGTCAAGTGATGAATCTCCTTAAGACAAATTACGCACCCTGCTATGGTGTTTACAGGATGATTGGACGTTGTCTCCCAAGATACAACACTCCTTCACAGCTTCGGAGAAGCACTTCTGCAAAGTTGTACTAGCGAACCAAAGCTAACCGCGCCTACCACCACTTGACTGGAAAGAAAAACGAATGGAAGAAGAACGAACATAAAATTCAGATCTCTCTTAAACATACTGGATTTGATTCAATATTGAGTGTACTTTGGTAATGAGATTTTAGGTTCCTTTTATAGGGACTAGGTATCTTTTGAAGATATCCCTTCACCAAAGGACACACCCATTCGGAATAGGTGTCTTTTGAAGACATCCCTTCACCAAAGGATACACCCATTCGGAATAGGACGCACCCATTCAGAATAGGTTTCTTTTGAAGACACCACTTCACCAAATGATTCACCCATTTGGAATAAATGGAAGTGACTATTCGGGTTCGAACAGACACAACTCAACTGAACAGTTGCGACTTGCGACCTTCATGATTAGATGCGCCCATTAAACTTTAGTTTTGGTCCATCTTCCTACATAAATATCTCATTCATTCGAAAACCGATTTGGACAAGTGAGTATACAAGATTCATTGTCTTTGAATGAAGAACGCGTTCAAACTCACTCCCATCCATTTCGAATAATGGGACCCACCAAAAGGTTTAGCTCAATTTGCCTAAAAATTCACTTGGAAAAATCCAAGTTTCCTCAACAATCCCTCACATGAATAGAGATTCAAGAAAATTGACTCACTACGAAACTGACTCTGTAGTGCAAAGCACTTTAGGAAAGCAGCTACATCAGGATAGGTGAACTAGGTCTTGATCGAACCTTCCATAGTGAAACCTTATCGGACTTACTAGACCAATCAGTGAACTAGGTCTTGAACTGTCAGTTGTAGATGTAAGCCAAGTTAACAGGTTTCACATAGCAACTTCCCAAAATAAGCTTTGGTTCTCGGTTGTGTCCATTTTGGTCGTGGACATTCTTGGTTTTAGAAAGTGTCTTTAGAGAATCACAGCCTCCATAGAGATTCTCAAAGAGCCAGCCCTCAGCTCTACACTTACTGTAGGCTGTCTAAAAATTACTACAGATAGTCGATCCCCACAAAACAACAGATGATAAAAGATACAGTCTGGCGTCTTTCACATCAACAAGCAGAAGTTACAATCTAACGACCTCCGCAACAGTCAATGAAAGTTACAACGTGAAGACTTTCACAGCAATGGGTGAAGGCTACAAATTGACGACTCTCACATTCCACAAAGGCCAAGTGTAAAGATTACAAGATGATAATCTGCACAAAAGTCGAAGAAAGGAGATTACAAATTGACGATCTCTACAAATCCAAACGCGGAGCGCCCTTCCACGCCCCAAAACTCAAAACGCAGAGTTCACCCTATGTTTTCAGAACTCAAACGCAGAGGTCACTCTATGTTGTCAAGACAAAACGCAGAGCTCACCCGACATTTTCAGAACTCAAACGTAGAGGTCACTCTGCATTGCCAAGACAAAACTCAGAGTTCACCCTGTGTTTTCAGAACTCAAATGCAGAGGTCACTCTGTGTTGCCAAGACAAAACGCAGAGGTCACCTTGCATTTTCAGAACTCAAACGTAGAGTTCACCCCGCGTTTTCTCTCCAGAACGCGGCCCTTGCGTTTTGACTCAGGGACAGTTTTTAAAACTGTCCTATCAAGGTATGGGCACTGTTAAGGGCCCAGTTATGGGCCAGTTAAGGGCTTCCTTACACCCCTAATTTCTCTATATATATGGATGGATCTCCAGCAATAGCAAAAAGAAGAAGAAGAGGAGAGAGAGCAGGAGCTTCTTGGGGAGCTTGTGTTTCTTGGAGATTTTGGGCTTCTTGGAGAGTCTTCTTAAAGCATTCTTGGATCTCTTATCTTGGTCTTTAAACTCATTTCTTTTAGTTCTCTTAAAGGTTCAATTCTTCTTTGGAGTTTAAACTCGCCTAGAGTTCACAACTTGCCCAACAAGTTCCCTCTAAACTTGGAAATAATTCCAAACTTGCCTTGCAAGTTCTTAGCTCTCTTACAGAGAGTTCTCAAAACTCGATTAGAGTTATAAACTTGCCTTGCAAGTTCTCTCAAGACGTCAAGTCGAGGAGAGAGGACCGACGTCCCACGAAGTTGAAGTGTTCAGATCGTCAACGGGATACAAAAATCAAACTCCCATCGCCACCAAGAAAGAACCGAATTTTAAACAAAGGGAGGGTTCCTTCCTTTCCTCTTTTGTAAATCGAGAAACCAATAAAAAATTTGTAATTTATTTTTCTAAGTTAGTTAGAGAGAAATTGTATTGAGATGATTATAATCATTCTTTTTCTAAGTCAGTTAGAGAGAATAATAGAGGTTCTATTCTCACTTTCTCGCAATTTTCCTGCACCAACACTTACGTAGGTGATTGTTGATAATCATATTTTATTACAATTTTATACCCTCATTATCTATTTTATATGAATAAATATGCAATTAATAATTGTTTTTATCTTTAATTGCAGATTAGTGAAGAATAAAGCCCAAGGTCTCTTATCTCAACAAAAACCCATGAATTAAATGAAGAACACAAGCAAGAGTCAAAAAGCCCAAGCCCAGAATCAAGCCGAGTAGCCTGTAGAAGCCGGAGAAAATAAAAAAATTAAATATGAAAAAAATATATTCAAGATAGTTGGCCGCAAAGAAACGACGATATCTCCTAATCCGGAAGGCGGAATTTAACATATAATATATAAAAATTGCCTATCTTGACGAGATGAAGCCAACCGTGAAGTCAAAATTTTTATTGGAGCATTGATGCCAGCATCGATGCGGGCATCGATGCCTGCATCGATGCGAAGTCATCCAGATTTCATCAACGGCCGAAATTGTATTCTTGGGGCTCAAGTTTGATCCAATGGCTCTCATTCACTGATGTTTACTATAAATAGGGGTTGAGAGTGAGGGGTTAAGGTGTGAAAATTTTTGTAACTCCTTTTGGAGAGGAGGCTACTCTTAATTGAGAAGGCCTTCCAAATTTATAACTTTTTGTTATAATTAATAAAATAATTTTTTTACCACTTAAAATTTTTCTCTTCTTCTCTTTGTTGGATGATGAAGATGAAGATGAAGATGGAGATTAATTTGAATGTTTGTTTTTCTTATTTCTCTTTTATTGCTTATTAGTTTAGATTTATTTTCATACTTGTAATTAGATTTTATTTCTTGTTTAAATAGCCAAGAGGCTAGAACCCTCTTGTCTTAGATTTATTTCATACTTATAGATTAGATTTATTTCATGCTTATAGAGTAGAGTTATTTTCTTGCATTTAATTCTTGTAATTTATTTTGTAGTTTAGATTTTACAATTTATTTTATAGTTAGATTTTAATTTATTGTACTATTCACCTTGAGGCTAGAACCCTCTTGGGTTTAGTTTTTCTTTTTGTTCATTTTTATTTTCTTTGATTTGCCTTTAGGCTAGAACCCTCTAGGGAATCACCTTTTTCTAAGAAGTAGATTCAATTCTAGATTACCCATATCTTTAATTGAATCCGCTATCTTTACATTCTTGATTTTTATTTGTTCTTGATTTTTCCTTCTTGCCTTGTTGATCACATTTATATTATCACTTCCACTCTCAAATATATTCATTTACACAATCATTTTCATTCTCTCCATCTCTCCACAATCACATTCACTCATCACTCCTATTTATCACGCACACAACATAAGAACATATTTTATATTTTCTCCTACAAAACACCTTTCTCGTGGATCGATATCTTTATACTATAACTTGGCACGGTTGTGCACTTACAATATTTTTGGTACATGTTTATGTCGCATCAAGTTTTTAGCGCCGTTACCGCGGACGGTGATTAAGTAGGTTTTAATTATTTTGGTTCTTTAACTTGTGTGTTTATTGTGAAGGAAACGCTTGGAGCTTGAAGATCGCGGGTTGGAGAACTAGGATTTGAAGATTTGCTTGTAGATAATTCTTCTTTCTAGAATTTTTAATTCCACCCTTTAGCTACTTCTTCACAATTAGAGACAATTAGGACTTAAAAAAAATATTTTTGTTGACCGTAATAAAATTCACCCTCCATTTTGACATTTACTAACAAGATAATAAATTCAAATAATTTCCCCCTTCTCATTTGTTTGATTGTTAACCCTAATTAAAAAAAGATTTTTTTCCATCCTTTTTAGTTGCTTTTAATTCATAGGGTTGCATTTCATATTGTTAGTAGGAATTCACCAAGTGATTTGAGCATCTTGATTTGGCACACACTTAAAAATATTTTTAAGGGCAAAATCCCATATTCAAGATAAGGTGAGGGATTTCATCACACTTCCCTTAGCCCAAAAATCACTAATTTCTCACTACACCACCCAAGCCTAATAAAACTCATTAGACGTTGGCCCTAAGGATTCGAGCTCAATAAGGAACAAAGAATCCTTAAGTGAACCGGTTTAAGTTTTCTTGGATTAGTTGGTGTCTAAGGTAAGGTTTAGGGGTTGCGTAAAGCGCTCCGTAAGGAACGAGATACTTAATTGATCTCTGATCACCCTCTAGTACTATCCTTACCTGGCTAACTACCCGGGTAAAACTTTAATCTTTTTACTTTAGGAGTTTTTGGTTAGGAGCTAGTCTAGTTGAGTTAGGCTTAACCCTAGAGTTAGAGTGATTGAAAAGTGATTGATTTTGATTTGTTTAGTTAGGATTTTCCTCTTTTTCCATTCTCTCCTCATTAAAAAAAACTAACTTTTATAAAAAAAAAGTATAAAAAGAAATAGTTTTGGTGTATGCAATCGTGGATTAGGGATAATACACATCGATTAATTCGCTTTGAACCAATCATAGAAATGGCGTATCCTAATCCACCCGTTCTTCAAGATATGAACTATCCCATTAGGAATGCAATCCCCTCTTGTATTAGGCTCCCTAAAACAAATGGAATAAAATTTGAGCTTAGACCGTATTACATAAACATGCTTCCCAAATTCCTTAGAAATGAAATAGAAGATGCATATATTTTTATCTCGGAATTTGAGGAAGTGTGTATTATGATTAAAATGAGAGAATTAACAGAAGATGCGATCAAACTCAGATTTATTCCATTTGCTCTCAAAGACAAAGCAAAAAAATGGCTGTATAGCTTACCCATCACTACTTGGGAGGAATTTATCACCATTTTTCTTAAGAAATTTTTTCCTATCCATAAAACGGTGAAGCTAAGAAACAGCATCATGAATTTTAAAATTGTCTCAGGGAACCTTTTTGGAAGTATTTTGACCGATTTAAAGATCTTCTCATCCAATGTCCTCATCACGGTTTAGAAAAATGGCGATTGTGCCAAATAATTTATGAGGGATTAGATTATTCTACAAAAACTCCCTTAGAATCAATGTGCCACGGGGATTTTATGAGGAAAAATGCCGACGAAGCTTGGGAATTTCTAGAGAGTCTATCCGAGAAAACAATGCAATGGGAACACTATGATGACAGGGTTTCATCAGTTCCCCATTCTAAGTCTAGTGGTCTTTCCTTGGAGTCAAACATTGCTTCTGAAGCGAAGATGGCAACAATTCTGCGGAGGTTAGAAGCCTTAGAAATTAAGAAACGAGCTCCGACTCAAATCAATCATGTTTCTGCCTCAGGATGTCATAATTGTTAGTCTCCTACCCACGTTTCATAGGAATGCCCTCTCCTAGGAAACAACAATGCATTAGAACAGATGAACGCTGCATTCCAGCACCCTAGAAACGATCCATTTTCTCTAACCTATAATCCAGGTTGGAGAAATCATCCCAACTTTGCATGGAATCAAGGAAATTCTCCCGGAACTCAAAACTTCACTCCCACTTCGACCCAACATTTTCCTAGGGGAAACACAATTCCTTTCAATTCTCATTCACAATTTCAACAACCCAATCTGCCGTATCAAAATCAGTCTCCTCTTCATCAAGCTGTAATTCAAACCCCTCACAATCCAGATCAGGATAAACGTCTCAATGTCTTGGAAAGAGGTTTGGAAACTATAATTAAGGCCTCTACTCAAACTACGAATATGTTGACTCAAACATCTAGCACTCTGAATTCCTTCATGTAATTAACTGGACAAATGCTCAACTCCAACACTCAAGCTATAGCTAGATTAGAATCCCAACTTGGTCAACTAGCTAGTGCCATGAGTGAAAGAGAGAAAAGAAAATTTTCGAGTCAACCCGTGGTCAACCCTAAAGACACAGGATGCAGTTCATACTATGAAGCTCAAGTGAATGCAATCCATTCATTTCGGTCAGGTAGACAGGTCGATAATCAAGTGAGAACTCCTCCAAGTCAAACTTTTGATCCAATACAAATTCCTTCTCCTTCTCCTTCTGATGAAGCTATTCAACAATCACCCCCCTCAGATGACCAAGAACCCAAACCCGAACCTGAGCCTGCTTTTGATAGATTTAGACCAGTTGCTCCCTTTCCGGATAGACTCAGGCCTAGGAAACACTCTCCTCAGGAGGAGAAGATCCTAGAAACATTCAAACAGGTTAAGGTCAACATTCCTCTCTTAGATGTAATTGAACAAATTCCATCTTATGCTAAATTTTTAAAAGAATTATGCACTAAGAAGAGGAGAATAAATGTTCCAAAGAAAGTCTTTTTAGCCGCCAATATCAGTGAAATGCTATCAAATCCTATACCTTTGAAACGTAAAGATCCAGGTTCCCCCCATCATTTCATGTATCATTGGTAATGCTCACATTGATAAGGCGCTTTTAGACTTAGGGGCCAGTGTCAATTTGCTTCCATATTCAGTCTACCAGCAATTGGGTCTAGGTGTACTGAACCCAACCAGATGCACCTTACAGTTGGCTGATAGATCTGTTAAGGTCCCTATGGGTGAGTTAGAGGATGTTCTGATTAAGGTTAGAGATTTTATTTTTCCAGTAGATTTTGTAGTCTTGGAAACACAGCCTGTTTTCAATCCCAAAGGACAGACACCTGTCATCTTAGGACGACCTTTCTTAGCTACTTCTAATGCTCTCATCAACTGTAGAACTGGTCAAATGAAGCTGTCCTTTGGGAATTTAACAGCTGATCTCAACATTTTTAATCCAGGGGACCAGCCAAATAATCAACCTCTAGAAATAAATTACATTAAGGAAAGATAAAAAGAAAAAGAAAAAGAGTGTGATTTGAGTTTTGAGGAAATTTTTGATGAAGAGTTTGAGTTTTTAGAAGAAGCAGATCAGGTCCTTGAGAATAATGAAACTGTGTTAAACATTTGCTGTTTTGAATTAAATTTTGAAGAACTCTTTCTTGATGAACTTAGATTCTTGGAGAATAATCAACAACCAAATTTTTAGAACTCTACAGAAGAATTGGTTGTTAGAAAACAAAACTTCACAGTACAAGAGTCTAAGTTCATTAAGAAATGCAAAATGCATGACACCAATAATACCTACCTTACTTTGTTGTAAGAGTTATTGAACACCCCAAAATGCTTGGAATTTCACATTATTGATTATATCATTCTGAATTTATTTAAAATCCAGGGAAGAATTTTCAACAATAATGTACGATTCAATGTAGAATACGAGCTCTTCGTGTTGAACACTTCATTCTGCATTTTTTGTTTTGTTTATTTCAGAATAATAAAAAGAATTTATTCTTCTCTTATTTGAGAGTTTCTTGTTCAGTTGTAAAAAAATAAAAACAAAAAAAAAGAAAAAAATAAAAAAAAGGAAAAAAAGAAGAGAATAATAAATTTTTGATTCTATCATCCTCAGACCAAAGGTAATTGCAGATTTTTATGAGCTGATCAAATGTAAGTACTTCATTTCTTATCTGCTTTATTTTGTGCATCATAAAGTTGCATTGAGGACAACGCAAAATTTAGTTATGGGGGTGGGAATTAGTTATTTTTTTCTCTTATTTTACATTTTTAGTTGCATTTTTGTTATTTTTTTCCTTCTCCTTAAAAAAATTATAAAAAAATAGTCACTTGCCAAATTGATAGAGTTATGTAATAATTGATTTATTTGATAAATTTTAAATTTTCTAATCTCTAGTTTGTTATTTACTCAAGTTTACCTTTTATGATAACTCTAAATAAGTTTCTTAAGAAATAATTTTCAAAGTAGTATATTTTACTTAAGCCTTAACTTAGATTTTTATTTAAAATAATGGAATTTATGCATGCTTAGCTTAGAGTTAAAAATAATTTTTCAAAGTTTCTTGACTTACATATTTTTTTTCAGAATATATACATATACATATTAAAAAAAATTGCAAAAGAAGAGTGTGAAAAATGGGCACCAAAAAAAAAAGAAAGAAAGAAAGAAAGGAAAAAAACTCTTAAATTCAAGGTGATTCTATCTTTTAAAGCCTAAGCTGACCGAGTAATTAAGCCCAAAGAGTATTTCCATACTTAATGACCTAAGCCCAATTGGGTTGGGATCCATTGGTCCAAAACTCGTTAAATGGTCGCTTAGAAAGCCCGTTAAAGTAGAAAAAAATCACCAAGGAAGAAAGAGTTAAAAAAATAAAATAAAATAAAATAAAATACTAATAAATGTTTTATATATAGTTATATTTGTATATATGGTCTTGGAAAATATTTTTGATCAAGCAACTTGAATATTATTTTAAACAAAGAGTTAGCATATTCTTTTCAAAACTTTTAAATTAAATTTCTAAGTTTGGTTTGGTTTTGTATTACTATAATGAGAAGATTTTCTAGAAAATTTACCTTAGAGTTATATATAAAAATGTTTTCTTGAGTGATAACTAGCTTCAATTATCAAGTAAATTTAGTTATTTACTAACTTCTGTAATTTGGCAAGATGACCAAATTTTGTGGGTATATTCACTGCAAACCCTCACGAGACTACAACTCGTCCACTAGGGGTAACCTAGGGGTTTAAAGGCTTGTTGTATGCGCTAAATACAACCGCGATTCCTGCGAAAGTGAGTTAGGTCTTCTTTCATTTTTGTTTCTTTGCTAGAGGACTAGCAAAAGTTTAGGTGTGGGGGTATTTGATAATCACATTTTATTATAATTTTATACCCTCATTATCTATTTTATATGAATAAATATGCCATTAATAATTGTTTTTATCTTTAATTGCAGGTTAGTGAAGAATAAAGCCCAAGATCTCTTATCTCAACAAAAACCCATAAATTAAATGAAGAACACAAGCAAGAGTCAAAAAGCCCAAGCCCAGAATCAAGCCGAGTAGCCTGTAGAAGCCGGAGAAAATAAAAAAAATTAAATATGAAAAAAAATGTATTCAAGATAGTTGGCCGTAAAGAAACAACGATATCTCCCAATCCGGAAGGCGGAATTTAACATATAATATATGAAAATCGCCTATCTCGACGAGACGAAGACAACCGTGAAATCAGAATTTTTATTGGAGTATCGATGCCAGCATCGACGCGGGCATCGATGTGGGCATCGATGCCTATATCGATGCGAAGTCATCCAGATTTCATCAACGGCCGAAATTGCATTCTTGGGGCTCAAGTTTGATCCAAGGGCTGTCATTCACTGATGTTTACTATAAATAGGGGTTGAGTGGAGGGTTAAGGTGTGAAAATTTTTGTAACTCCTTTTGGAGAGGAGGGCTACTCTTAATTGAGAAGGCCTTCCAAATTTATAACTTTTTGTTACAATTAATAAAATAAATTTTTTACCACTTTAAATTTTTCTCTTCTTCTCTTTGTTGGATGATGAAGATGAAGATGAAGATGGAGATTAATTTGAAGGTTTGTTTTTCTTATTTCTTTTTATTGCTTATTAGTTTAGATTTATTTTCATACTTGTAATTAGATTTTATTTTCTTGTTTAAATAGCCAAGAGGCTAGAACCCTCTTGTCTTAGATTTATTTCATGCTTATAGATTAGATTTATTTCATGCTTATAGAGTAGATTTATTTTCTTGCATTTAATTCTTGTAATTTATTTTGTAGTTTAGATTTTACAATTTATTTTATAGTTAGATTTTAATTTCTTGTACTATTCACCTTGAGGCTAGAACCCTCTTGGGTTTAGTTTTTTTTTGTTCATTTTTATTTTTTTTAATTCGCCTTTATGCTAGAACCCTCTAGGGAATCACCTTTTTCTAAGAAGTAGATTCAATTCTAGATTACCCATATCTTTAATTGAATCCGCTATCTTTACATTCTTGATTTTTATTTGTTCTTGATTTTTCCTTCTTGCCTTGTTGATCACATTTATATTATCACTTCCACTCTCAAATATATTCATTTACAAAATCATTTTCATTCTCTCCATCTCTCCACAATCACATTCACTTATCACTCCTATTTGTCACGCACACAACATAAGAACCGATGTTATATTTTCTCCTACAAAACACCTTCCTTGTGGATCGATATCTTTATAGTATAACTTGACACGGTTGTGCACTTGCAATATTTTTGGTACATGTTTATGCCGCATCAATCGTCCTATAAAGAGTAGCCTACTCTACCCCACTTGTTTTTGAAAACAAGCTATAGGCATCATTAAAAGTTTTACGCTTATCCTAAACCCATTTGTAGGCCGCACTTGGTACACCATAGGAATGGGATGGAGACAATCTCCTAAGTGCTTACTCCTCGGGTCAATCATAACCAGTTTTTCCCTTTAAACTTAGTCCGTGGGATCTCCAGTCTCTAAGTAGGGTTTCCATTAAGTCGACTCAGTATGGTTAGGCTTTTAGCCCCATTGCTCTCGATGCGTAGCTTATACGCTCTCCACTTAAACATTTAGTAAACGGATCTGCTAAGTTATGATTTGACGCCACAAAGTCAATGATGATAACATCATTTAAGAGCAGTTGATTAACGGTGTTGTATCTGTGACAAATATGTCAAGACTTACCGTTATACACAATTTTGTGCCCTTTGAATCGCTGCTTGGTTGTCGTAATGAATGCATATTACGGGCACAGGCTTAGGCCATAATGGAATATCCTTGAGGAATTGTTGAAGCCACTCTGCTTCTTTCCCAGCTTTATCTAATGCAATAAACTCCGAGTCCATCGTGGAACGAGCTATGCATGTTTGTTTCGAGGATTTCCAAGATACAGTCGCACCTCCGAGAGTAAAGACATATCCACTAGTTGATTTCGATTCCTCAGAATCTGCAATCCAGTTAGCATCGCTATACCCTTTAAGTATAGTTGGATACTTCCCATATCTCAATGCATAATCCTTGGTACTCTTCAAGTAGCCTACTACTCTTAGTAAGGCAGACACTAGTAGAAAGTGGGGTTTTACCTACGGACAAATAGCGACGGAATTTTCCGTCGCTATATGTTATGTTATAGCGACGGAAACTTCCGTCGCTAGTTTTCCGTAGGTAAAAAACTTTTACCGACGGAATATTCCATTTTAGCGACGGAAAATATTCTGTCGCTAAAATATATTACGACGGCAAGTTTTTTCGTCGGTAAATGTTTTTTAGCGACGGAATTTCCGTCGCTAAAGAATTTTTAGCGACATAATTTCCATCGCTAAAAAATTCCGGGGTGAAATTTTTTTGGGCACGGGCTCCCAAATTTTTTGGGCAGCCCGCGCCCGAATTAATATGCCCTCGAGTTTCGCGCCGGGTCCGAATCCCGCCCCCCTCTCCTCAGTCCCCCCTGTCCGATTCCCCCTGGTCCGAATCCCGCCCCCACTGTCCGATTCCCCCTGGTCCGAATCTCGCCCCTCCTCTGCTCATTCCCCCCTGTTCGATTCCCCCCCTCCGTCGCCGCCGTCGTTCCTTCGCCGCCGCCGTTCATCCGCTGCCGCCGTCCCTCTCTCCCCCTCTCTCTCAAGGTATGTCCTATCTCTTCCCCCCCTCAATCTCTCTCTCTCTTTCTCTCCCCCCTCTCAAACTCTCCTTCTCTCTCCCTCTCTCTCGTCGACCGACGTCGGCAGCGAGCCGACCAACGGCCACCGGCCGCCAGCGTCAGCCTACGAGAGAGAGGGAGAGAGAAGGAGAGATTGAAGGGGGGGGGAGAAAGATGGATTTGTTATTTTTTATAATTATAATTTAATTTTTATAATTAGAGTTTAATTTTGGTAAAACAAAAAAATTGTGCAAAAAACCAAAACCCTAATAAAAAATGTTCATCTTGATTAAATTATAATATAAAAAAATTAATTTTAATTAGGGTTAGGGTTAGGGTTAGGGTTAGGGTTTGGTGAGGGTTAGGGTTAGGCGAGGGTTAGGGTTAGGGTTAGAGTTTGGGTTAGGATTAGGGTTAGAGAGAGGAGGGTTAGGTGAGGGTGGGGGTGATGGTGAGGGTGAGGGTTA